>JAKEYF010000146.1:0-141045 GCA_021527775.1 Lactarius sanguifluus | reverse complement strand
GTGTGGATTACGTCATCATCTTTTCTAGTCGAACTCCGAGTCGTCTATGTAACTCGTCTAACTTACTGCGCTCATAATTGCTGCCTCGCCTACAGTAACTAATCCGCCGTCTTCCTTTGCAAATTCTCGAACCTCGCGGACAACAGCGCCACAATGTGTTCGAGTGGACCAAGTTCTTACGTGGGTCAGATGTCCGTCATCTAAGGCTTTAAATTTTGCCCGCAGCAATGCAGAGCACGCACACCGACGACTGCTGCCGGTGTCACAATCATGTGGTTGCGTTGAAACACACGGAGTGTATGCGTGCGAACTCTTGGCCAGCGGAAGCATCACTGAGACATAATTTTCTCACTGTCATGCCCAAAACCTCTTGGTCGTCTACGTATGGCACATAGGCCCAGGAAGAGTCGCTAGGGTGCAAGGCAGGTCGTGTGACCAAACCTAGGAATTTTATCCGAGTTCCGCGATCATAGGCATCTCAGACCTGGCCTGGCTATGTCGTTGGTGAGGCGAGGTTGTCCCACACCATTGCAACGACCTACCTCGTCGCCCCGTTTCCTTCGAGGTTTCCAGCTAGACCTCTGTGATGAAATAATTGAAAAGAATTGTGGGAAAAGTAAGTGAACATACTGACCACCTTGCGCCGAAGCGAGTAATCTCCCCAGCGTAAATGCACCGCGAGACGTTGAAATCGTTATGCCACCAGTCCATTTGTACGTGACTGGGGAAGGCCGATAATTCTGCATCACATTTTCACGAATTTTTTTACCATTATGAGAGAGTACACCGAATAGGGCTTAAGTGCGTCTACAAACGCGCCAGGGTTGTTGTCGACGAAGTATATGGGAAAAGTCAGTTCGTCTCATCCGCACCTAGACTTCGACGCACAGTAACGGCGCCACATAAGGTATCGATATCAAGACAATTCATCACATGCATCACATGCTGAACCGGCCCAGTCACTGCGTACGACCAACAAAGGTAAGTTTCTTTCAAGAAAGAACAAATCAGTGCGCGAGCTCCCGCAAACCAACGACTCAAAACGCAAAGGATGTCGGGTATATGACGGTGTTCAAGGCCAAACCCGCTACTAATGTCGCACTGGGTGTTGGAGGTCGGGGTGCCCGGGCATCCGGGTCCGTGTTGGTCGGGGCATTACAGTGGGCCTGTGAGACTACAACACAGTAACAGCTAGTTGTCCCCGAGCTCGCGGGTGCCGGGCCATATCCTGTGCTGTAGCATCAGTCGCTGGCGAAAAGACCAGATGCTCCAAGTTGACTTGCCCACGGCCTGTTGCACAATAAAACTGCTCGGGTTAACTTCGGTGATTTCCGCATTAACACCAAATTCACCAAGTAATGAGAACGTCACGGACACCGAGACGCGCGTAGTATACTGCTTATTGGATAATTGGAGTTGATGCGGAACTAGTTGCACCCTAGCCCTCAGCTTCGTTGTCGGGTCCGTGTAAAACAGTGTTACTGCCGGACATAATGATGATAGTGAGTCCGAGATTCTGAGCATCCGCCTGGTAACATAACTACTGCAGCCACACGTTCATTGGCAACTCTAGCACGGGAGGCCGGCGACAACTACACATACACGCGCCTGTGCGTCGTGTCAGCTTGGGAAAGAAGGAAAATCTAGAAAAGATCGAGCTGCACTGGAACGTATCGGCGACGTTGTATGTCGGCGTGCATACACTACCAGTAAAGATAAGGAGAGAGCAACGACCCAAGTAGGACTGAACTCCATGACAACAAAGAGGGAATACTCAAGAAGAACAATAGAAGACAATTAGAGCCACCAATTGACGGGACGGCGACTGTGAGCGACCGCTTTTTTACGAGCAGCCCAAAAGGAGAGAAGCCACTCACGAAACGAAAATGTGCTTTCTTCAATAGATGGGCGAGAAAGGTAGCGCACGCAGGGACAGGTGGGAACGAAGGTGGAAATGGGTCGCAAGAGAAAGACGTTTAGTCTCGTGAGAGGGATGATGGTCCATTCATGAGGTCACAATACACCCCCATCATTCAACCGAATGAACCGAGCGAGCATGTAGGATCTTTACTTTCTGAGAAGGAGATAATGGGGGTCATCATAACCGTGGCCGAATATGGGTATACTGTATATGTAAATGGGTTGATCTATGCATCCACAACGCCTCGTGGGAATGAGAACTTCCCGTCGCGAAGACGTCGTAAGAGAAAGGTCTTTGTGTTCATACAGGAAAGGTTGAAGGTAAGTTAAGTGAGAAGAAAAGGAAAGCGCCTTGTGGGTCGCAACCTATGCTATATGCTATCATGCGGTGTGGTTCTTGGTTAAAAGGGGTTCGTGGAATAGAAAGGCGCGTTCCACATTTGGTGCAGTCCACCGTGATGAGCCGGGTAAGGGTTACAGCATGGCTGATCCTTCGCGAGTTTGTCCGAGATGCCCGGGTTGCTAGGGTCATCGAGAAATATTCGTGACTCTCCGCTCTTCGAGCTAAGAGATAACCCATATGTCCTAATGTCAACCGACCATAGTTCAGGCTGATGGCCTTACTGGAGAACAGTCGAGTGACGAGTCTCCCAGGGATCCCATCTCTCCTTCCCCGCTCTTCCAAGAGTAGAACAAGCCTTCTCGAAATCAAGCCATTATTCCCAACCAGTCAGAGGGACAGCCACCCTGCCAAGAGGCGTCGCTAAACAATATCACAGGATCATCGGAACCGGGACTGTGAAAAAGAAAACAGCGGCAGGAGTCGCGTAGACCTGACAACCCGGGGCTAGAATGACTACAGGCTGGGAGGGGCCGCGGCTGACTCTCCCACTAGGGCAGAGGGTATTGTCGAAGAAGAGTTGTACCAGCCAGCGTCAGGCCACAATGACTGCTAGTGTCACGAACCGCTATCTCCGAGTCGGCGCGATTGCCGAGGTATGCAGACGGCATGAAGCCGTACTCTGAGAGGAATATGATTCAAGAAGACACGCTTACAGTAATTCGGGGAACGGGGAGGGGTCGACAACAGTGGAGTGATTGACGCGAAAGAGAATCTTTCAGCGCGGCTTGAACTTGAAGCTTGAATGTTATGTAAGCGGCAATCAGTCCGCTCCTGCATACAGGCCGCCATGTGTTGCTCTTTCGTTCCGCCCACCTTCTGAAAATTGCTCTCCCCTCGTTCACTAATTACTGTAACGCGAAAGATAGAAGCATTATTCTAGAAGTGGCTTACTGTAAGGAGAAGGATAGGTTACTCAGCTACTATCAAGCGTTATGCAATGGCCCGGATATCGCTTCCTTTCAGGTCTTGTTTTCACAACCGATGAAAGCCTTCGCTCTCCATGATGCTAAGAAGATTTTTAGCCACTGAATTTTGTACCTCCCAGAGGGATTTACAGGTTGGAACGTCGAGATAGGATGAACTTCATCGAAAAAGACCTGTCACTTGTGGCCGTCACACACTGGCAGAAGCCTCGCATACGAAGCAATCATAGCGATCGTCTTGGTCGTTTTCTTGCACCCCCAATGGGTCAGCTTGTGCTATCTAATCACGGACATTAGAACACTTCTTTGCTTCATGGCAAAAAAAATGGCGTTCCGAACGGCAGCTTTAGCCAGCTCATCTGCGCCCTTCTGGGCTGTTTACTAGTTGGGCTCTCTACTGCGGACCGTCCGTACACATCTGGGCGCTACGACAACTTCCACTTCCACCATCTGGTTCGTCTGTATTGACTGCTCCGCGATTACCGTGACGCTGGACGTCTAATGTGTTTTACCGGAGTGGCCCATTCGTACCGAGACCCGTGTGCGCAAGCGCTCTTACCCGCCACGGCTGTGCCCGTCTCTCGGCGTTAATATGTTTTCTGTCCCTGCCTACGGCATGCGTGTGCGGTGCCCGCATCCCCACCATACCCCTATCAACAGAATGGTACCTGCCCCTTTCGCTCGTTCGCACGATAGCACATGGTCCGCCTTGCGACAGTACAGTATCCCCAGATGCGCTGTGCAACCAGATGCAATTCCAAGCTCCGTTAGCCCGTTGACGCGCCCTCACACGCCCACAACGTTACGGATGTACGCACACGTGTTCGAAAAGAATTTTCACGGAGCGTTATACGCGTCTGACTCGCGGCGCCTCTCTGTGCCCCTTTCGTCGCCTTGTGGTATACACGATCCCGTCTAGTAAATCTTCCCACGCAGCTGTCTCGGTTGCGCAATTCGACCCACTCACCCACCCTAATTACTATGTTGTGCTCGAGCGTCCCATGCCTCAGCTTCATTTCTTGCCGATTCTGCATGCCCATAGCGAACAACACTCCAGAAATGGTCCTCACATCTCCCTAAGTTACACTCATCTAGAATAAAAGACACCGCGCAATGGGTGTTCCTGCCGAGGGCGCTCAAAACGGCCGGTACTTGGTTTCCCTGTCCCGTATGCTCTGGCACTTTGCGCAGAATACGATATCAAAGCCTTGGGATCATTGCCCCATATTTCTACGATGCCTTCATCAAAAGTGGGCCACACCCTCAAATGAGATGTCTTCCGGTTTTCCACCCCAAGGCGGTTAAGGTCGCTTCCCCGGTCGCGCTGTAGTCGATGGTCTCGACTCTTGTCGACGAGATGATTCACCTAGCCACCACAGCTCCACACTACTTTACTTATCTGTCTATCTATCGCGCACGAAATCAGACTGAAATCAGCTTCGATTCAGAAAACCGGGATATCGTGCTGCCGTTACCGCCTTTCGACCCAGGCGATTTCAGGTGATTCTGGTGCTATCATGGTGATCACCGGCCGGAGGACATTCACGACTCGGCCTTGTTTTGGGGTACTTGATCTGCTGGACGGCAACCAGCTAGGAGAGCGAGGCATATAGGCTATGTGACATGCCGTTCCCAATTTCGGACTTAGCTAACCAACCGTGACTCACGAACCTGAGCGTCACCGAGCTTGTCCTTACGATAGGCCTGGGACGCGCGACACGAGGGGGTTTCAACAAAACCTTTGGTGGTGGTTTCTGCTGCGTGATACGTATTACCTCAGCCGTCCCCACGTCTACTATGACAGCCGCTGGGAGTGGGTTGGACGTCGTGTTTTCATAATGGCTTAGTGCAGAGCATATGCCGTCAATCAATTCTTCGCGATTGACCGTTCTTGGCGCTGCGTCAGGTTCTCGTGGTCACTCTCGAACATGAACATATCCATCAGCCACCTGTCAATGAATGTGGACGACCGACCGACTTACATAGTCCTCATTCCTCATCCTCCACCTCCACACTGTTTACCATCACCAACACCAACCTATTGGCCGCTGCCACGCGCCCGCCACCGAACCATGGCCTGCAAAATATGAAACGCCACCGCAGCAGGACAATGGATGAATGAATTGCACCCGCGATGAGCCTCCCGCGCGTAATATACCATGCTGCCAGTGTACTGTGTGACCAAGCATCCGGGTCTTCCATCGACTCGTCGCTATCGCACTGGTGGTTCCGATAACGAGATAGCGTCTCGTGCTTCGAGTTTCGTGGCTGGCAGGCTAACCTGGCGCTGCTGGCGTCGGTTTCGGTCGTTCGTTTCGCTTCGCTGTAACTTTGCCAGTGCGACTACGGCATGTGCCGCTGTCGTCGCGTCAACTCAGGTTCGCGACCGTGAGGCCGGGCTCATCTCTTCCTCCTCTTCGTCTTCCTCATGCCCCTCTCAGTCAGAAGATGTCCTGTCTACGATCCCCTTCTGGTACCATCCACCGTCCTGGCATCGAATCGTGAGTGGATGACCGCGTCACAATCTGGCGTTCTCAAAAGAACACGGACTCACGCAGGTTCCTTTATTTGTGCTCCCATGAGAACGAGTAGGGAATAGCAATGCCCGGTTTACGCGCGTGCTGTAGCAGCGCGGCAATGAGCAGCAACGTATTTCCACTTCCAAGTATCGTGACTAGAATTCTCGTCTTTCGTATACAAAAGAAGACGCGGGCAATAGTTGCTGTATGTTTCACCTAAAAACAAGAGGAGTCAGCAAGGGGGGGACGCCGGAGATACCAGCATCTCAGAGATATGAAAGAGCATGTCAGAAGCAGCGACAGAGAACAATGATAACGCGGACCCGATCGACTGGATGACGGCATGGCATTGGCTTCTGTCTGTCTGTCCTCTCTCGCAAAGAGAAAAAAGGACCTTAGGGTCTTCTATCTTTCATAGAGCGTCTAGAAGAATGTTCCCTCCACACCCGACTCCCACCCTCTGCCAGCTTTTTCTCGATCGTTCTCTTGAGGTAGAATGGACACACTCTTGCTCGACGCAGATAGCGGCGCCAGGTGCCGATGAGGAGCCCGCGATCACTGGCCGTGATGTCCACCACTGCTGCAGTGGTACGAGTTTGGGAGACGAGAAGAACGTTGCGTGTTGCAGCCCTCCGATAAAAGCGCCAGATCGGCGTCATCCGTTGCTCTGGTTCCTCGTTTCGCGCTTCTTCTTCCCTTCCTTCTTTCTGTCCTCGGTGGGGGGCACCCGCCGGTACAACTAGACCCGATCTGCTAAGAAACAGAAAATGCCTCCTTTCATTCACGTGCTACGGGAAGGGAAGGGGGATCGGTGTGCTTAAGGAAAAGGGGAGGGAGGCTGAAGGAGGAAAACTGAGACGAGATCACCAATCGCACACGCTAGTAGACAAGGAGTAGTACACGAGTACAATCCGGCGATCTTACCGTATGCGGAACGTAGCGACTGTAACGTGTAAAAACAAACGGTTTTTTTTCTCATTTTCCTTTAGTTTGTTCTTTCTTCCTCGCTCTTTCTTTCTAGAAAACCCTTCTGATCAAAAGGCCTGGGCTGATCCAACCTTGACAAGGAAAGTGTTTCACTGTTAATTTGTCGTGCTTACCACATCGTAACCACCGTTCAACGCTCTCCCGGCAATACAACAAATCGATCGTAAGTGGCGGGAAACGACGCGAACGTAAAACAAAAAAAAATACAAAAGAGGCATGAATGGACAAAGGGTGGTTAGAGCGGAACCGACAAGTAACGCCCGGCCCGGATCCCCAAAGAGGCACGAACTAGACCCGCCGCAACCTCCGAACGGAAGAAAACGTGGGTTCGATGTGCACGCCACGGGTGTATTGAATTGAACGCACGTACGATACTCACGCGTGCGGGAGAGGAACTGGGCCGCGCTCTCGGGACTTGAGATTGCTCTCTCAGCAGCAATTGGATGGGGACAAGACGGGGAGATCTCGAGCACGCCGGCACATCGTTCACCCACGAACGTTCCACGAAAAGCGAGCGAGATCGAGCTCTCTAGGAAAGAAAGAGCGAAAGCCACCGGATTCACAAAAAATCATCAGGATCGGCAAAAGCAAAAACGAAAAGCGAGAGCAGGTACGAGCATGTGCGCCGATGGATGGGCCGAATCATGAGGAAGTCGGTCGAGAGCGAGATAACGAGTGTAATGAATGAACGAATGACCAACGCCACCGGAACACCTGATGGGTGCGTTCGTACGAGCGCGCATTGGGGCTTCCTTCTCTGCTTTCTTCATTATGCCGCCAGCGCAGCATCGAATCACGCAACGCTCGCGCGCAACGCATGGAGATGGCGTGTCCCCGATATGAAAAGCGAGCAAAGTCGTTTGAGGGTGGCGGAACACTGGGGATTCATCCATACGAGATTTGATTGATGCGTCGCGCCGCTAACCCCTATCAGATACGACTGAGGTATGACCGTAACGCCCAGATAAACAGGGGTTGGACGGCTCCAAGGAGAGAGACGAGCGGACAGAGCAGACGGAGAGACGAGCGGCGAGAGGCAAATCGACAGGCAAGGACTTTTTCCAGCCACGTACACGCGCATCGATCCACGAGACGTACGGCTTTTCGGCACGGTTGATGGGGACCGATACAAGGGGACCGATACAATGGGAATTGCTGATGATGTTGTGTTGGAGAGAGAGGCCTGCTAGCGGGTACGAGGTCCGAGGTTGGGCGTCCGTTAGCGCATCATCGGATTTGCGTATGGGTACATGATTGAATGAATGGTTACTGTCGAGCTGGGAGAGCTGCTACTGGCGACGGGAGTGGTTGCTGGCAATAACTTCGGAAGAGCCGGTGCGGAGTGGAGAAGGGGACAGGGCAGGAGTAGTGGTAAGAGAATTCTCGAGTGGGGAAAGGTGCCGTGATTAGAGTAATCGGACGGATGCGTGTACAGTATGCGCCGCGCGCCAATCATTTATGCTACATCACGGAACAATCTTGCGGAAAAGAGAGAAAGATGCACTTCTCGGCGTGTATTCCGTCCAATGTCTGCGATTGCATAGGGCGAAGGGATCCGGTCGTTTGTTCTCTCCTTTGTGCTACGGTCAAAGGGTACAAGTACAGTACAGGACGGATAGGCGCAAACGGAGTGGGAACGCGGACGAGAGACATCAAACGGCGATCTCGATCGCAGAAGACCTAGACGAGCCTGTACCAGAAAAGGCAAGTGAAGATATGGAACGGCGACAAGGCGGGCTGGGAACGGCCGAGAGAGCGATATAGACAAAGTTGGCCTCGGGGATTGGATTTTGGGGAGAGGGGATATGAAAAGTAAAGTACGGGAGGGATAGATTCTATGGAAGGTCAGGCGGGGACAACGAGGCGTGGGTGAGACTGGACAGAGTGCGGCCGGGGGAAGGAGTGGAGCCCGGCCGGCGAGCGGAGGTGGAGCTCGTCAAAGGGGAAAAATGAAATTGGAAGTCCGCAAGGGATATAATGTCTACGTCAGACGTCGTCATTCGACCTGGCCCTCCGTCATCGCCTCAGTCTAAGCCCTAAGGTATAATCCCTCCTCTCCTCGTCCTCCTCCCCCTCCCTCAATTACTGACGCAATCCATCTCTATACAGTTTACTCCTCCATCATCGGCATCATCAACATCATCATCCAGCGTCATGTCCCGAAGTCAATCCCCTCAACACCGTCCATCCTCTGACGTCAAGCATCATCCAAAGGATTCCTCTGCTGATTCCAAAGATTCACTGCCTCGTCCTCAGCCTCTCAAAGCCAGATCAAATTTAGATCTTGAGCCAAATCCCTTTGAGCAGTCTTTCGCCCCCTCCGTCCATCCTCCGTCCCTCCGCTCCTCCGCCAGCTCTCCCATTCGCAGGAACTCGACAGTATCTGTCTCTAGTCAATCTAAGTCTGACAGCAGCAGCAGCGTCACCAGCGGTCCCCCTAGGACGCCTTCGTCTTCTTCGGCTCGCACGCGCGACGGCAGTCCCCCTTCGCCGCCAAAACCTATTCTTCCTCCCATAGAGTCTATTGCCTCTCCCTCAGATCAGTACCAATGGGGTTTCTCCTCGTCATCTATCGCAAACTCTCTAAGGGCTGGGCCCCTCTCTCCTGCCATGCTTGCGGGTCCCCAGCAAGCAAACGGTGACGCTCCACTCGCGTTTGACCCTTCTAGCTTCCGCACTGGCCTTACTCCCCGTACAGGGCTCACCCCTGGCACGGGTCTCACCCCTCTTATTGGCGGTCCTGTGTCCTTCCCACCTCCGTCGCCTAACACTGCTGCTTTCCTCAACATGATGAGTTCATCAGCGTCCGGTGCGACGATCACACCCAATACCCTTAATGCGATCACTGGCGTCCTCACTTCCGGCAACGCTGCTAACGGCACCAACGCCTCCCAGCCACATCCACTTTCCGTCTCACATCTGCCACCTGCAGGCTACGAGCAACGACCCTCTAACTACACGAACGGTACCTCTACCCAGAGCAATGACTCGCGGTTTACGGCCTCGGCTGCCAACGCTGCCAGCACGGCTGCTAATGGCCTCTTCCTTCTCTCGCAGGCTCATCAAGAGCTTACCAAACGCGAAAAAGCCCAGCGTGCCAGTCGTTCGGATGGCGATGACGATAGTACCTCCTCGAATGGCACCAGCAAACGAGGCACCAAGCGCAAGTCCTATGACGTGTCTGCATCACCTCCCCCTCTTCATTCCAAACCAGCTCCGCCGAAACGCTCACGAGCTTTGTCCAATGCAAAGCCAAAGCGTGGCGAGTCGATCTCATTCGAGGAGGACGAGGAAGACGAAGATGAGGACGAAGCCGCAGGATCTCCCTCGGATCTGCCTACGCCCCAAGCGAACGGTAAGAAAGGTGCACAGAAAAGGCCCGAGACAGAAGAAGAAAAGCGAAGAAACTTTCTCGAGCGCAACCGACAAGGTGTGCCTATTGATCTTGCGATAATGTCATATGTCGTTAACACATTCATACACAGCCGCGCTCAAATGCCGCCAACGCAAAAAGGCTTGGTTGGCTCAGCTACAAGCCAAGAACGAGTATCTCTCGCAAGAGAATCAGAGATTACAGGAGGCTCTTGTCGGCGCACGAGAGGAGATTGCCCGACTAACGGCCGGTGCTCCCATGCTCCCTGTTGGTGTCTCGGCAAATCCACAACCCAACGCACACCCTGTCAGCGTGAATGTCAGTCTACCATCAGCTACAAATCCCAAAGCCGTGGTCAATTCGCGTGGGTATGGGTACTAGGACATTGGCTCTCATTCTGTGTTTTTCCTTTTTCTTTTTTGGATTCGATCTTTTTATTATTTTACATTTCGTACACGTCTCGTCGTTGCACTCTATCAGGTAGTTGTATGCTTTGCGCTCACAAACCCCCCTTCATAAACCCACATTAAGATAGTGTCCAGTAGTAGTAGTCCTCACGAGCGGCATCTTGTTTTCCAGCATTCATCTCATGAAATCACTCACATCGCAGCAGCAGTAGTGTGTAGTAGTTGTTTTTTTACGAAATTAGCCGCCACAATCGGGGACATGAGGAACGGGAGAAGTGAAGGAGAAAATAATTTTTTTTTACAAGACGAACGTGTGATTCGCCCGATATATTTTCCAGATCATTTGCCCATTTGTGGGTTTTGCTACTGTATGATTGGCGAGAGCGGGAGCGCTCGTCACGGCGGTGTCGAATGGAGTTTGGACGGGGTCGACGGGTCTGGAACCTTTTCCCTGTGGTTTGATAGGAACCATGCGAATTTAGGTACGCCGGCCGGAGTGCCAGAACGTGTCAATATTATTATTACGAACAGACAGTAATCACACACGCCAAAACGCGCCGTCACGCGCCCCCGCGCGCCTCATGTTTGTGGAGCGGAAACGTCGCTGGAAGCTGCCTCCGTCGGCGGCTGGGGCTGGACTGTCCATGGGCCTACGTTGGGCTGTCATGTCAAACGACAGACAAAAAAAGGGCTGTTGCTACAGTAGGCGCTGAACCTCTGGCTGGCCCAGGATTCCCATTCATCCATCTCTTGCGGGCATTGCGCGGCTGGTAGGTAACCCCTGGTCTCTCCATGGGGTGCTCCGCAGTGGTTCCGCTGAACCTACCGCTGCGGCATTATTACGATCGACATTCGGTAGTAATTTGTTTTGAATATAATGCGAGCGAGCGAGCGATGGGACAGACAGCAGACGGACGGACGGACTAGACTCGCAATGACAACGAATAAAGAAGCGAATATTCCTTTTTGTTTTTACTTGGACATGCACAGAACGGGGAATTCTGTATTGAGGGCGGATTGGTATTGGCTCGTTTTTATTTTTAGTTATAGTACTCTGCTGGGTTCTTCTTTCTCGTTGCTACACAGTATGACGCGCCCGCGCAGCGCGGTCGAAGCAGGCAAAAAACCGCAATGAAGTTTCTCTGTTTTTGGTTCTGCTCTGACTCGATCAAGACTCAGGCCTCGATTGGTCAGATCACCACGGCGGCGGTGAGCGGCGACGTATCCTTCGGCGGATGCCCAGAAAGGACGAACGAACAAAAAAAACATAAAGAAACGAGCTTTCTGTTCTCAGAGCTGATGCGGTGAGCGAACGAGCGACGAGGACGGACCAACGACCTAACATGCGTTCAGGCCATGCATACGGCAAAGGTAGTGCGCAAAATCGGGATTTTTATCGGGATCTTGGTTTGACGGACGATAAAGTGTGGATGAAGGCGAAATCTTTTTACGATCAGTAGGTGGTGCGGTTGTCCACCAGAGCACAGTTGTCGCTGGTAAGTTACTGCTTACGGGCGAAAAACGACAAAGACCGTAATCGTGACAGGCCGCGCCGCACCAAACAGAAGTTCGAGAAGGGAGAAGAAGCGCTCATGAATCCCCGATACCATATGCAGACATGTATTTGTGCATGATGTGGGGCGCACGGTGCATTGCGGAGTGCGTTGGTGGTTGGCGTTGGACGTGCGTAAGTTATGTGATGGATGATGGCATGCGAATCGCGTGTTTTTGGCGTTTGGAGTTCAAACTGACGTCATGCAGGCTCGACACCCCTTCTAGGCTCAGCTCGCCTCTCCCCTTTTTCGTGCGTCCTGGGGTCTGCTGATTGGTCTTCTAGTGGGGATAGTTGGACTGGACTGCGCACTTGATTGGCCCTGTTCTCCAATTCGCTGGGGTTGGTTGGAGCATCGATCGCAAGGCGAGTTTGGTTGGTTGGTACGTACAGTACGGCACAGATTACTGCCGCTACCTAGCACCAGGCGAGGAGCGATCGGGACGATAGGCAAAGTGAAGAGGACGGAATTCCCTAAAAGAGGGAGAGAGAAAGGAACAATGCGGTATCCATGGGTAAAAAAGGCTCCGTTGGAGAGCTGTCCGTCGAACGACCGAGATCGCGCCAGCACGGGGCGCGGCAACACTGATACGATATGGGGCCGGTTCTATAGTACTATATATCACTAGATAGCATGCCTCGTGCTGCATTGCCTCTGAAGAGGGGTAGAAGGGAGAGGCAAAGTTAAAAAAAAAAAACGAGGGTCCGCGCGTGTACTCATGAAATGGGCAGGCTAATGGGGCATTGACATCGTGTGGCGTTATATTTAATGCCTTGACAGCAAAGTTCCTTGTGAGCTTTCGAATTGGAGTACGCAACACCCCTGCTGACAAAAAGATCTAGGTGTATCTAGGTGCAGTGATGGTGGTGGTGGTGGTTTTAGACGTGAGTGAGAACGGCCAAAAACGTTGACTCGGAGAAAGGATCGACACCCAAACTCGAACTAAGATACCAGGATGATAATCGATAGTGCTAGAGGCTAGAGGCATCTTAGAGAGGCACAACCAACTCAGCCATACTGTATCCCCCCTACGACCGCCTGCAGATGGTACTATGATGGCGCAGGTCGCCGCGGGCCTCAACTGCTATCGGCAACAAATCAACGCTGGGAGCCAGCCTAGGCTGGCGCCGAGCATCCGCCGACAACTGCCCACTACAATCTAAACTCTGCGCTCACACACCCATACTCAATGCCACCGGGCACCACTGAATCCGCGGCGCGCCCGCCGCTTCGTATCACCGCAGACAAGGAGCCAAAAGACAAAAGATAAGAGACAAAAAGGCGTATGTGCTGCGCCTGTCCGCGTTAAAAGCCAGTTCGCGAATGTGGTCAGTCTCGGGGCCAGTCTATTCCGAGTATATCGTCGCCGCGACTCCGCACACGGGCCTGGCCAGGTACCTAGGTTGGGTCGTCCAACGACGGCGGGCGCGACTCGGGGGCGAACTCGGAATATGATCCGAGCTGATAGGAGGCACCGCATTTTGGCCAACTGCGGTCGTATTTTCTTGAACCCTTCAGCCCGGCCCCGCCTTGGGGAGTGGCCAATTTACATACAACTTACGTTACGATCCTCCCTCGACCTCCTCCAAATGCTGCCTATCCAGCCACTTGAGAGCCTCATCTTCAAACTCGAACTGCCTCCGATGCCTGCGCGCGGTGTCACGTAAGAACTAAGGGGTGATTTGACCCGAACCCACCTGTAAACTACGTCCTGCTCTTTCACGCCCCGTAGGGCCGCAGCGAGCCGCCCTGCCTCACCATGCCCGAGCTCCTCCAGCGGCGTCAGATAGACGCGGATCGTGAACACGACCGCGCCGCTACGCGGGAGCCGCCGTAGGGTCTGGCGCTCGACGCGCAGGCGCATCCGTTCCGGCATCGGCGGGGGTGGCGCGGGGCGCGGGGTCGTGCGGAACGTGTCCTCCGGGCCTGCGCCGCCTTCAGCCCACGCGAGCTCCTCGAGAGCGGGAGCGTGCGCGTGAGAGGGTGAGGGTGAGGGCGGGAGGACCTGGACGAGCCAGTTGTTCCGCGCTACGGGTGCGTCAGGGGTCATGCGCCGGAAGAAGCGTGTGAGTGATGGCTGGAGCTTTTCCTCGTCTGCGGTTCCACGTCAGCTGCGCGCAGGCTTACAGATAAGAGTGTGAGGAGAACGTGCGTGGATGCGGGTGGTGGGTGGGGGTAGAAGCGAAGGGAAGGACGCGTACAGTGTGGTATGTTACCGGTTGTGTGGATCGTGTCGAGGGGCATGCCAATCTTGTCTTCGAGACGCCACCAGCCTGCATTCACGTTTCCACGTCAAACGAAGAAGGGAAGCATGAGGGGCGTGGAGCAGATAGAAGAGAGGAGGAAAATCATCGTACCGGCAAGAAGGACAGCACCGGCTTGGAGATAATACTGTCCGTCCGCACCTTCGATCATGATCGCCAGGTCGTCCTGAGTCCTACGCACGCACGTGCGCAATTCAGCACACACACTTCTTTTTTCCCCGCAGTGGAATGAGCACTCACAGCATCGCCGCCACGACCATCGGGTCCTCCGTCTCGAGATCGTGTGTCACGCCGACGGGGAGCACCTCCACGGCGGCGATCTCGCCACCGCTCCCGCGGCGTGTCGCGCGGTACACGCCCGGGTAGCGCGCGATGAGGAACTCGGCGAGTTCGTGCACGAGTTCACGCGCCGCGGGGCCGCCGCCGCGCACAAGGTCAGGGCGGTCCGGGAGCGTGTAGACGAGCTTCGGCCCACGCGGCGACGCGAGGCGTGCCGCGCGCAGGCGGTAGTACGCGGGAAAGTCGCGGTCGAGCTGCCCCCGCTTCGATTTAGGTGTGTGTCTTTGGGAAGGGGGGAAGGCCGTCGAACGCACCTCGATCCAGCTGTCCCATTCCATCGGGCGAATACCCATCGTCACACTGTTGTACGATTGTGATGGTACAAAAATCAAAAGTGATGCTGGTCGGTGCTTACTGGTAACGGCCTGGTTTGTATGGGCGATAAGGACGCGGGGAGATTTGGTCGAGTGATTCGGTAACGGGCGTCACTGGTGGGTAGGGAAAGTGCACTGGAGTCCAATCTAGAGAAGACAGATAGTTTTGCGTTAGTCTGAATCGTGTCTCCAGAGAGGATCCGCTGCTCGCCTCCAAAACGCCGATCTTGATTCGGATCGTCATCGCCATTGCCGTCTGTTCCTGGTCTGGGCTTCTCTGTAGGTGTGGTACGTAGTCGGCTGGGCGTCGCCTTTGCACTTTTCCAGTGACGGGCTGCCGCGATTAGGGTGAGCAGGGAGAGGACGAGTACCACGGCAATATCGGTGGACGCAGACATGCCTGAGAAGAAGCAAAGTCACCTTTTGCCACGGGGACCTATGGGGTTCTTCTATGGCGCACGTCAGTGACGGGATTAGTCCCGGAATTTCGGCATACCAGGCACCAGTACAGCAGCTGCTACAGCTGGAGAGGGAGTGGCGCTTTTGCTTCAGGATAAGTCTTTTCTGTGATCAACAGATCAGTTGATGTGCAAGCAAGATAAATAGTCATTGGCCACAAATTGAATTCAAAGTTTAGTGGTCGTGTGCAGAGAGTTTCGGGTGGCCCCGGCACAAAACAGGAAATTACTTGCCGGCAACCTCCGGCCGGCCGTGCCGCCCCACTGAACCGGAAACTGCGTCTGCTGCCAACGACGACGACAACCTCCCAACCTTTTTTTTTCTTTTTACACTCTTTAGTACGTCACCCTCACGCTTCTGCATCTGTGCATAGCTCACAGCAACATATTCAGCTCTATAATGGCCACAAAAGCTGCTACGGCCGCAGTGGTACGTGCCCTCGCCACGCTGTCAACTCCGAACCTGCAAATGCAACACTGACCACCCCAGGACTTCACTCGCATCTACTCATCACTCGGTCTCGGAAAGGGTACGTAGTATCCACGACACGCAACTCGCCTCAAGCAATGCTCTTTCCTGACTTTGCTTGTTCTCCTCACAGAGACCGTCGCAGCCCTGCAGGCGTTCCGCAAGCGCCACTCGGAAGCCCAGCGCATCGCCGGTCATCTCAACGCCCAGCCAACAACCGTAGACCTAGCGCACTACCGCTCCGTATTGAAGAATAAGGCCGTCGTCGACGAGGTGGAGAAGGTCCTGCGTGACTTCAAGCCTGTCACGTACGACGTCAGTGCGCACATCAAAGCCATCGAGACGTTCGAGACCAAGGCGGTGAGAGCTTTTCCCTCTCTCCTAGCATTACCACCGTTCTCAATTTTATTTATTTATTTGGTGCGAAATAGGTTGTAAAGGCGAAGGAGACAGAGGCGAAAATCGACGTCGAGCTGAAAGACCTCCAAGCTACGCTTTCCAACATTCAGGACGCGCGCCCCTTCGAGGACCTCACGGTGCGTCATATAACCTTCCCTTTTTTCTTTGCCGGACCGGACTTGATGTTGGAATGTGCAAAAACGCAGGTCGACGAAGTCGGCCAGGCACACCCCCGCATCCTCGAGACGGTCGAGAACATGGTGAAGAAGGGCAAGTGGACCGTACCTGGATACAAGGAGAAGTTCGGCGATCTGTCGCTCATGTAAATTGGCCCTGTCGGACTTGCCGGCCCACTTGTCGTTGCATTCGCTATAGAATTATAAAACAAAAGACGAAACAAGATCCATGCGTGCTGGCGATGATATTTTTTGGACCCGGATGAGATCTGTATGGAAAATCTTCACCCCGGCACCAAGTGGCCGACAGAATTTGTTCTACACCTCAGAAATCATGGTGCACGTCATTCCGCGTGCGGTAGGGCCTACATTCGAATTCAACGAGCATCGTATTTCCATTTCTTTTCTGTCTCAAAGACTCTACAGCGTCCGCATTCCATCTACACATAGTCCAAGCACACAGTACCCACGCCATTGCATACTCACCCGCCAAAGAACAAAAAGGTACTCTGTCGCGGTTCAGAAGTACGAGGGTCACGCCGAGACAACCTGGCCGCGCTTGATCTGGCCGATGCGCGCGTTGTCGTAGTTCTTGACGAACCAGTCGACGGAGTCCTTGAGGCCCTTCTCGAACGGCGTGAACGTGAACTCTTCGCTGTCCTTGCTCGTCTCACGCACGAGCCGCAGCAGTTTTTCGTTCGACGCCGGCTTGCGGAACTGCCCGTCCGACTTGCTCGTGTCAAACTGCATGTATATTAGGGCCGTTCCGTGCCATCATCACCGACAGGGGGAGGCTCACCTTGACTTCGCCCTTAAAGCCGAATGCCTCGACGATCTGCTCCGCGACGTAGCGGATGCTCACGTCCTCGTTCTCGCCGACGGAAAAGATGATCGGCTCGACGTCGTCGTACTCGCGGAGCTGCCATATGAACATCTTCGCGAGATCGTACGAGTACACAAACTGACGCAGCGGCTTGCCCGTGCCAGCGACGGTGAACGGCGTGCCGTTCTCTGATTCGCGTGCGAAAAAAAAAAAAAAAAAAGTGACGTAATAATTGATTAGATACGGGGGATGAGACGAGAGGGAAGCGCGCACTCTTCGCGAGATAGCACTTATGAATGAGGCCGGGGATGACGTGGGAGTCCTCGAGGTCGCTACGCAACACAAGGGCGTGAGAGGGGGTAGCTCGCTTAAGGGGGGGGGCGAAAACGCACGTACAAGTTGTCGTGTGGGCCGTAGATGTTCGTCGGGATCGCTGCGGTAAAGTTGGAGCCAAACTCCTCCTTGTACGCGTGGTTCGCGATGTCGACGAGGCGCTTCGCGTGCGCGTACCCAAAGTTGCTCTCGTGCGGCGGGCCAAGGTGGATCTTGTCCTCGCGCAGCGGTGGCTCGATCCCGTCGGGGAAAACACACGTCGAGAGACACGAGACGACCTTGCGCACACCCGTCTCGTGCGAGGTGTGCAGCACGTTGTCATTGATGTTAATGTTATCGCGCAGCATCGACAGCTTGTACTTCATGTTCATGAACAGGCCCCCGACTGCCAAATCGCTCAACGCAAATCAACACCCCCCTTTTTCTTTGGGCACGGTACGTACCGAGGGCGGCGAGATGGATGACATGTGTCGGCTTGTATTTTGCGAAGAGCGCCTTGGTCGCCTCTGCGTTGCTACAGTTGGCCGAGGACGTCAGAGTGCGACGAAGATGGATAGATGGATAAATCCATAAATGGTACGGGGAGCACTCGCTCACCGAAGGTCCGCCTCTCTCGAGCTGGCGAAAACCCACGTCTCGCCGTCACGACGTCCGTAGCGCGTGTTCGGCGGCTCGCTCTCGAGGACGTGCCTGATGGCGTTGCCGACGAGTCCATGACCACCAGTAACGAGAATGACGTCCGGCATGGTTGTGCGTGTGTTGTGCTTGCTACTGCAGGGGTCGAGGTAGTTAGGGCGATAAGCGAGGGGGTTAGGTGGGTGAGCGTAGAGAAAAGAAGACTTATACTTATATTAGAGACGATAGCCTGAGTGACGACGGACTGAATCCAGCCAGTCGTACTTGATCAAAGAAGTTTCTCATTTCAATATTTTTTTTTTCGTTCTTGGCCTCCGCTTCCATGATCAAGCGACATGGATGTCGGATGTCACCTGCTTTCTCTACCCTCTGACTCTGAGGCGATTGGAAGGTCCAATGACCCCGCCAGATGACATCGATGACCAAAGCGACAAACGCCCGCCGCGGCGCACTTCGACGACATGCTTCCATTTGGAGACCTCATCTACCTCATCCTCGGACTTCTGACATAATTAGCATCAAACGTGCCTTCTGGTCGTAAGTATAATTCGAATTATGCGAACAATAGCAAAGTAGACGTCTTGTACTCAAGAGTCCCGTGTACACAAAACTGTTTTACAAACTCAAAAGGCGACCCTCCCCACGCATCACGAGTGTGCTACCATTGCAGGCACCGCCTGCTTCCACCATCCAGGCACCGAAACCGACAGTCGCTTCCTCTGGTTCGGCCGCACCGTTCTATCATCCAACGCCAGCGCCGGCGCGCTGGCGGAAGCGCACACTGGCTGGTATGCTCCCAACCTCGCCGTTGACGCCGGGGCGGGTACAGGTCGCGATGTGGGTTCCGATACGTGCGCGTTCCACGACAAGCCGTCGAGATCCGTAAACTCCGTTTTTACGTCCGCGAACGATCGGCGCAGCAGTGCCCATTGTGCCTGTAGGGGGTGCGTGTCAGTCAGTCAGTCAGTCATTCTGCTGCGTGTGCAGATGATAGAGGTAGTTGTGCATGCATGGGTGGCTCACTGGTGTCGTGACGAGCGCGGCCTGGTCCTCGCGATGCTCGGCGGCTTCGTTCGCGCGTAGACGTGCCGCGCGCGCCCGCGCACGCGGTGTCGTCAAGTCGTGCTGAATGGGCAGGGACCGGCACGTTGGTGTTGACGCGGAACTCGGAATGTGTCCTGACGTGTGTGTCCGCGGCGGTCTCGGGGTTGTAAGGACCGATGCTGACGTCGACGCTGACATCATCGGCGCGAGTGTGGATGGTGCAAAGGATGTAAAGGCGATGTCTGGTGACATTCTACTAGACTAGGGATAGTGATGACGAGTTGATGATAGGAGGAGGAGGATAGGAGAAGTGGCAGATAGACAAGGCGTTGGTATTTCTATTTCGTTGTGGTTTTTTGTTCGGGAAATGAATGTTGTGGCTCTCTGTGGCGGAGCGGGATGTGTTGTGTGCGATAGAATTTAGAATTTTGGCGCCAGGCGAGAAGATCGACTCGGACGACGCGGCCCCTTGTTCTCTGTATACGAGCCGCCATCGCAGTGTCGCCTGGGAAAGCCAGAATCTCAACGTCTCAACTCGGGGCTGTTTCATGCATTCCAACCCATCTCGTGAGAAAGTCCGTGCAAAAACAGACAAACGGGATAGCTACTATCAGAGCCCAAGTTGCAAAGGTGAAGTAAGATGGAGGAAGGATCGGTGAAGCCTTGATTCGCGCAACAATGGGAGGCGCAGACCGCACCCACGCATCGGCTCACGACGAGAGGTATCAAATCGTTTCAGCCTGATCGTCTTGCTGATCGTCATACAACCGCCGACAACAGTTCGTTCCAAGCTCTATGATCGTGTACGCGGACACGCACAGCAAAGTGACGGACACTCATCTGGGATCACTTGTGAACAAGCCCCAGATCTGATACGAACTTGAAACAGCCTGAGAAGTTGTGTCACAGTCGTCGATCTCTACCGAGCCGCAAGCCACCATTCGCGAGCGAAATGACGGTAAACCGTTTATCCCGGGCGATCCACTGGCCAAATGGGTGTCGTTATTTGTCGCAGACTGACTTGGCTCGACGCATCATCATCCTTGCTTGTACTACAGAGAATGCTGGCGCTGGCGCTTTGTAATGATTTGGAATTTGATTAGTCACTGCCGCTATGCGGTCCTCATAACCAAGCTCATAACAGTAGCACAATCACGGTAGCGGTGAGGTGGAACGTTGCCGATCTGAAGCGGAGTGTCATTCTTGGAAAACGAACATGGGTCATACAGTACAATACTCTCGGCCAGACGCAATGCTTGGCAGGCCCTTGGAACGCCTAACATCACGACCCAACTCTCGCGTCGCGTCTCACTACATCTGGTGCAGCTGGTGACCGGTGACTAGCAAAGTGACAGGTGTTCCCAAGATACGAATGTCCCCGCGAGACAGTAACATCCACAAATACAAGATACAGAAAAAATGTACATATCAAGTAGAGAAAGGCCTCGCAGTTCGCAAGCTCGTAGCAGATGAGAGCGGAAAATCCGACGTACTATATAGCACGCTATCGGATGGGCTCCGCGAGACCATCACCACTTCTGGGTGTGTAGGTAGTTGCGACTGAAAACCTCGAGGCCACCGCTCTGCGACAGATATGGGCGGAACGGACACAACCTCCGCTGGAGTGCAATTCGCCAATGTCCCAACCGACTTGGTGCCTTTCGTCTCCGGCACGACCTGCTCTTGCGTGGTCGTCTCCACTCCTTCCGTATGCGTCTGTGACGACGGACATCCCTGTATGGGGTTTAGTAAGGGATTCGGTAGTGGTGCGAGGCGACTCTCCATAGGGGTGCTACTAACGAGCCCTGGAGTCGGACGGTGTCGGGTAGTAGATCCCATGGCTTGAACCTCAGCGAGTTGTGGCAACTCGGGACGCAAAAACGAGCCGTAAGTGTACGTAGACGTTGTCTCGGCCATGTGAGGAGAGGGAAAATGTGGGGGCGGAGGTCGCTCGTCAAATAGGGTATGCACATTTTGAATGAGATCCTCCAAAACCAAACCCTCCGAGGGAATCAGTTGGAATAAAATTACAAGAGGTCGATACAACATGCCTTCACGTGAACACCGTCTACCAAGATCGTATTCCCACGAAGGACAGCGTAGCAGAGATAACCAGCGAGCGCCTCCACGGTCGTAGCATTCGTATCTGAATGAGAGGAAACACGCAAGAGATGCCGTAAAAGAGCACGTAGAGATGCCCTGTGAATCGAATGCAGTTTACGAATCTTCGATCGCAGCAATGAGAAGTTGTTTTCGGTAAATCTGGCTATACATCACATCAAACTGTGGTCGCGTGGACGAAGAGTGAGATTTAAGACTGCTTACCTCTATTTTGTCTATAGTTTCTATAATCTTGCAAAGAGAGCATGAACAATGGCTCCGGAAGATCCCATAGGTAGCACTAGAAGAGAACTTGAGGAATTGACGCATTTGCAACGGCTGCAACGGCAAACCTTGAGAAGCCCCGCAACAGAATAGATGTTGTCTGTAGAGCTGAACGAAAATGGCCTTTCACTTTCGAACCTCCGCCGCAGCTGAATGTGAATGTCAGCTAGTAGCTTGGTCTTGGGGCAGATTCCACTGGCCTCTAGTACTTCTGTATCGTTTATAGAACTCACCTGCGACAGTAAATATACATGCAAAGACACTCCTCGATCAACTCACCGAATATATTCCCTTAGTATTCAGACCCCTCTTCTCGACCTCTTCGATGCATATTCTCATCACTTTCGGAACATTGTCTTCGTTCGTCTCAACGTCTACCAGGGGGACACCGAAAATCAGGTCTGAATTTCCCCCGGGGCGATAGCTGTGATAGAGAGTCCGTGGAGGAATGGAAAAGGAAAGGGCGCGACGGAATGACCCTCTCAGATCGGACGTATCTGTTCCGGCAAAGGCATTTTCAACTTCTGCCTTAGTGCTCATTGCCAACTCGTCATGTTTTGTGCATGTTGTTCTGCATCCCGTGTCAAATTTTCGAAGGTTCCACGGAGGCTTAATAGTACTGACATCATACCGTCCATATATTTGACGAGAACGTCCTTGACGGTTGACGTGAAAACAAGTTCTTCAAGACACTACCGTGAACATTGGCAACGTTGGTATGTATTAATCAATATCGTAGCATAGAATATCACTCACATCATATCCATCCCCCAGGCTCTCGGCCCACATGAGTCGTAAGGTGTTAAGGTAGCTAAGGGCCCTCCTACAATCGTCGTCGGACACTGGCCAGAGGGCTAATTCAGTAAATCAAGTCGGAATCCATGATATTAACAGTACCTTCCTCTGACGTGGAAGGTTTTGGGGGCTCAGGATCACGCAAATCCTCCCACCGACCACGAAATAGTGCCGAGATCTTGCCTCCAAAGCTTTTGTTCGGAGAGTCCTCAGGACGTTGCGACATGTAGGTAGAACGAGCATGTTGATGGGGGTGATATTTCTTCAAGTATACCTGCTGGAGCTTCGAAAATTTGTTCTCTGCGTGATCAGCATACAAAGCGGCGGATCTCTTGAGATTTTCCTCAATCCGCTTTCTTCTCTCATCTTTCGATTCCTTCCAGATCACCCTATTATTAGAACGCGGATACCCGCCCAAATAGGTGCTCCTGGCTCACCTTCAATGTTGTGAGGGGTTTAATCACGTCGTGGTCCAAACTATCCACGAAAGCCTGCTGGGTGTCGGCTTCTGCAATAGCTGTGGGCTCCAGGCCACAATTTAGGGTGTGTAGACACATACCTCTTTCTAGATCATCTCTCACTTTGTCCCATGCCAGTCTCGTTGTAGTTGGTTCGGTGCGTGGGCCAAATGAGGCATCAACGGTTTTCGCCTTGCGATAAAGTTTCCGCAAAGAATCAATGCTCCAAGAGAAAGAAACCAGTCAAGATGAATGGCGTGTTCAAGTTTTTGGACGACAACTAACTAGGTTGCCTCAATGCGTCGCCTGAAGATTGAATACTTAGTGAAAAATGTGTAAGACTCGAACAACATTGACAAACCTTTCTTTGAAGAAAGTCAGATAGCGATCTGCGATAATTTCGAGTTGTGTGTCAAATCGGACGAGTAGACTGTTGGAGTGATTCTCTAAAAGCACTTTGGACCGAGGATCTACGGATAGGAAAGACATGGGAGGTTGCCAGCGGATGCAGAGGACGCTTTTGTAGGTTGTTCATGTTGGAACAGGCAGCGGCCATGAGGTATATTTTCTCAGGCCTCCAGATGTCAGACAAAAACTGGCACAGCTATTGGTACAGGAATCTCGGAAAGGATTCTGATGATGCATCGACTCGTTCAACTTGGGATCAGGTCAAGGATCAGGTGATTTAATTTTACAGAGCAGTACTCGTACAGCATATTTGTGATAAGCTGATGACTGCCTCTTTCGTGCCGCTATCAGGAGCGTCAAACGAGAAGGAGAGAATACGAATAACTACCTATTTGCTTGACCGAAGTGTTCACCGCCATGTCCCACCACCGCAGATGCCGCCACGTGGCCCACGTCAATTGACAAATTCCCAACTCCAGCCTGAGTGCGCGACGGTGACGCGCGACCCATAACATGCATAACACCCCGAATGACGAGCTACTCAAGGCAAGACTCACTGGCAATTTGAAGGAAAAATATCTGACAGGGACCAGTTTGCACTCGGAAGTTGGAACCGAGCTCAAGGCGGTTGATAAACTCCTGGTACCTTACCTGGTACGCCATTCCCTCTTGAGCAAAGGTTGTAATATTGGTGACTATTTAGAAATTTAGAGTGTCGCCGAATACGATGAAAAAGAATCGCATCTTGATATCTTGCTTGATATACAGTACTAACTCCGTCGCAGCAGCCTGAGCGTGTAGTATCCGGCTCATCGGTGCCTCCAAGCACTCGGGGTGCCCATCTGCCACAGAATTACTGTCGCAGGTAAAATCCATCATGCTACCCTTTACCTGTTAAGGAAGACATCGACAAGGTTTCTTCTACTGCATGGGATTCTTCCCGTCGCCAGCGGTTCTTAGGCCTTACCAGATATCATCTGAGTAATTGGAAGGGCGTCATTTTTTTTTACGACTGTTGCCCCATTGGAGGCCATCAATGAGGCCCAAAGATGAGAGTAACCGACATCAGTTAACTCAGGTTTCCGATACATTAGAGCACTATCTAACGGCTAAAGAAACGTTGCTGTGCTGAAGGGGTGAGAAGCGAATATAATTAGAATACACAGCACAGTACTCCCGACAAAACTGAATGCTTGGCAAGCCTTGGAACGCCTAATATCATGCATCACGACCCGACTCTCGCGTCGCGTGTCGCTACATCTGGTGCTGGTGGTGGATCAGCCTCAGTAAAGTGACAGGCTTTTCCAAAATACGCATGTTCCCATGAGACCGCCGTCGCGTCCGCAAATACAAGATAAGTACATATCAAGGAGAGAAAGGCCCCATTGCAGTTCGCAAGCTCGTAGCAGACGAGTGCGAAAAATCCGACGTACTATATAGCACGGTCTCGGGTGGGCTTTGCGGGATAGTCAGCGGTTCTGGGTTTGGGGGTACTCGCAACTGACGTAGCCACTCAGCGACATTTGTAGACGGAACGGGCATAGCCCCTGGTGGAGTATTATTCAGCAACGTCTCCATCGTCTCGGTGCCTCTCGCCTGGGGTACAACCTGCTCTTGCGCGGTCATCTCCGCTCCTTCCGTAGGAGTCTGTGATAGTGTGATGCAACCCATAGCGGCATCGGAAGGCGATGATAGAAAAGAGGATTGAGTAGACGTGGGAATGCCACCAAGCCCTGGACGATTTAAGGTAGAACGGCCCACGACTTGAACCTCAGAGGGTTGAGGACTTGAAATCAACGAGCTGTATGCGTACGCGGATGTTGCCTCTGCCACACTGGATGAGGGAATAGGTGAGGGCGAAGAAGGTCGCTCGTCAAACAGAGTTTTAGCATTTTGAATGAGATCCTCCAAAACAAGACCCTCGAAGGGAAATTAGTTGGAAAAAATGACGGCAAGTCGACGCAACCTGCCTTTATGTGAACACCGTCTTGCATGACTGCGCCGCCACGGAGGACAACATAGCGGAGATAGCCAGCGAGCGCCTGCACGGTCGTTGCATTCGTATCTGAATGAGTGGAAACACACAAGAGATGCCGCAAAAGAGCACATAGAGATGCCCTGTGAATCGGATGTAGTTCACGAATTTTCGATCGCAGCAGGGAGAAGTTGTTTTCGGGAAATCTGGCTATATGTCATCAAAATGTAGGTGAAAGGTGTGAGTTGTAATATCGCTTACCTCTTGTCTGTCTATAGTTTCTATAATCTTGCAAAGAGAGCATGAACAACGGCTCTGGGAGATCGAAGAGGTAGAGCTAGACAATGGACCAGAAATAAGTTTAAGGGGTTGCAGTGCTTGCGATGGCCCGCTGACCTCGAGAAGCGCCGCAACAGAATGGATGTTGTCGGTAGAGCTGAACGAAAACAACTTTTCACTTTCGAACCTGCGCCGCAACTGAATGTGAATTCACGTCAGCTGGTGGGTTGGCGACTGTGGGTGAATTCCACTGGCCTGTAGTACTCCTGCGTCATGTATAGGACGAACCTGCAATACTAAACATGAATCTAAACGCACGCTCCGAACAGCTTACCGAATATATTCCATTAGTATTTAGACCCCTCTTCTCGACTTCTTCGATGCACATTCTCATCACTTTCGGAACCTTGTCTTCGTTCGTCTCAACCTCCACCAGGGGGACACCGAAAACCGGGTCTGAATATGCACCGGGACGATAGTAGTTGCGATAAAAAATCGGGGGAGGAATAGAATGTGAAAGTTCGCGACGGAAAGACGTTCTCAAGTCGGACGTATCTGTTCCAGCCAAGGCTTCCTCAACTTCTGCCTTAGTGCTCATTGCCAGGTCGTGATGCGTCGTACAGGTTTTTCTGATGCCTTGTCAAATTGTGGATGACTCCAGGAAGGTTTAATAGCACTAACGCCATACCGTCCATATAGTTTACAAGAACGTTCTTGACGGTTGGAGTGAAAACGAATTCTTCAAGACACTACAGTGGCAACGTTTGTTATGACCAATCGGTAGTATAGGGTAAAACATCACTCACATCATATCCGTTCTCTAGACTTTCGGCCCTCATGACTCGCAAGTTGTTGAGGTAGCTAATGGCCCCCCTACAGTCATCGTCGGACACTGGTTCAGAACGCTAATTCAGTAAACCGAGTCAAAACCCATGATATCAGCGGTACCTTCTCTTGACGTGGAAGGTCTAGCAGGCTCAGGTTCCCACAAACCACGAAATAGGGCCGCGACCTTGTCTCCAAACCGTTTGTTCGGAACGTTCTGAGGACGTTGCGAATCCTCTATAAAGTTCGCGTATTGCTGGGGGTGAAGTTTCTTGAAGTATGCCTGCTGGAGCTTCGAGATTCTGTTCTCTGCATACTCAGCATACCTCGCGGCAGATCCCTTGAGATCTTCCCCGATCCGCTTTCTTGTCTCGTCTGTCGATTCCTTCCGGATTACCCCATATCAGAACAGGGACGCCCGCTCCAACGCGATCCTCCTGGCTTACTTTCAACGCTACAAGGGGCTTGATGACGTCGTTATCCAAAATATCCACGAAACATTGCTGGGTTTTGGCCTCTGCAATGACTGTGGGCTCCAGGCCACAGTTCGGGTTCAGGTTACGGAAACCCGCACCTCTTTCTAGATTGTCTCTCACTTTATCCCATGCTGCTCTCGTCGTCGTCGGTTCGGCACCCGGGTCAAACGATGAGGCATCAACAGTTTTTGCCTTGCGATGGAGTCTCCGTAAAGAAGCAATGCTTTAAGAGAAAGAAATCAGTCAAGATAAGCGGCATGTTCGATTTTTCGGACGACAGCTGACTAGGTTGCCTCAATATTTCGTCTGAAGATCGAACGGTTAGTGTAGAAACCAAGACCTGAACAACTGACGGACCGCTCATGAAAGAAAGTCAAATAGCGATTGGCGATAACTTGGAGTTGTGTATCGAATTGGGCGAGCAGACTGTTGGAGTGCTCCTCTAAACGCACTGTGGGCTGAGGATCTTCGGATAGGAAAGACATGGGAAGTAGCCAGAGGGGGCAGAGGGCACTTTTGAAGGCGACTGATGTTGAAACAGGCAGCGACCATGTGGCATATTTTCTCAGACCTCCAAATGTTACTGGCACAGCAAAACGGCACAGCTTTTGGTGAGACACGCGTTCGGTCTCCAGAACGCTGAGAGTTACCGATTCCAGGGGCATCGAACTGGAGCGCAGTCCGAAGTCAGTGACAACTGTACAGCTCAACAGGATGCACGCAACTGTCTCCTTTCTTCCGACCGAGGGGACTTATTCTTCTGTTACCTATTGCCACACAGCCCTACTGTACCGCAACGGGGTCGTAGCACACGACGCGTGGTCGTGATTGTTAGCTTCTTCAACGCATGCTAGCAACAACTGAATTCCAGCGCTGACATGTAGGGAGGCAGTTATAAACTGCAAGTGGGGCTGCTGAGCGCTGAGGTGTTTTGTGTGGTTTCTTTCCTAAGTTTTCTCCGCGACTTGAAGTAGATGAGAGTGGTACGTGACTCGGTGTTGGGACCATCTGGGATCAGAAGTTCTGGCTCAGGATATCTTGGTAATCTGCCCTCAGGCACAAAAATGGGTTCAAAAAAAACGGCTGTGGACGTACATCAACAACCCTGCTACGCTTCAAAATGCTTGTGCTTTCGTCTTCCATATCCGTTTTCCATCTCGGAGTGGGCCTGATCGCGTCCAGAATTGGGGGAGTTTTGGCTGATCGGGTAGTAAGCGTCGAGATTACCAGCCCATTGAACGCGCGATGACAATTGCTTCCGTCCTCTGTCGCAAAATCGGGAAGGGCTTTATAATCGGTCCTGATTATAACTCAGACTCCTTCCCGTCGGCCCGCGCGTAAGAGACACGTGCACCCCCACCTTCCTATTATATCCAACCTTCGTGTCTCGTTACGCTTGGCACTGCGTGCAAAGCAGGGTTTTCAGACCAATAAAACCCATAGAAAACCCTATGAAGTGTTAAACATTAACCACTTATCAAGGGTTTTTTATGGGTTTTCTATGTTAAGTGGTTAATATTTAACACTTCATAGGGTTTTCTATGGGTTTTATTGGTCTAAAACCCTGCTTTGCATGTAGTGTGGGACTCCTTCCCGTCGGCCCGCGCGTAAGAGACACGTGCACCCCCACCTTCCTATTATATCCAACCTTCGTGTCTCGTTACGCTTGGGACCGACTGGGGACTTTTGAGTCGGCGTTTTCCGGGGCGTGACACATCGAGGTCCTTCGTCGCCATTTCCGTGGTTTTATTATCGAGACGGGTGTGTCCATATCGGGATTTTTTAATTAACATACATATGCCTATATGCGTGAACGCGTGAAGTCCTCTGTGAGTCCCAGACCGTGGACTCTATACCTTGCTATACACCGTACATATGCGCCCTGAACTCATTACCGTCCTTTGTCACATCTCTGAACACGGGTATTCGATATCCTCGCTGGTGGAGGACGTCCTTGCTTCCCACACACGCGATCTAAGGTATCAAGCAGTGCAGTCAGCCAAAGATCATCTGGAGCGCGAGGCTGTTAATATATGCGCTTACCTTGTCAATCACGTCCCAACCTCTGCTTCGGTATCTGCTTGGGCTCTTCAGAACACGCAACTGGTGCTGAGGAGAGAAACTGAAGAGTTGACGAAGAAGGATCACGGCCTTCGTTTTCACGCGAGCGCTGCAACCGTGGAACAAGTCGAGTCCTCTTTCATGCCCCATCTTGCAGGAAAAATTCGGCATGTTGCTCCGACTCTGTGGGCATTCGTTTTCACTTTACTCGGCATGCTCGACAAGCGGGATCCGTGTCGCACAGTTGACCCCATGGATATCAACTTGTCCGAGGTCTTTGACAAGTCTGAAAGAAATCTAGGAGAGCTTGGCGAAGATACACCAGCCGGCGAGACCGAGGGGGATGATGGTACTGACTCGGATTCAGATTTGGAAGACAACTTGAGGCATCGTCGGAAGAGAGTACGGAAAGACGCGTCTGCGAGGAATACAGCCCTTCGGGTTATTGTGCGTAGTAATTCAGTAAGAAACTTGTCACATACGTTTACTTACACGCAACATACTCGTATGTCAATAGAAAACGGTTGTCTGTGCCAGCATCATCCTTAAAAGCGCGAACAAAAACTGCAATCACTTACAGAGCGTCATGGGGATTTTCGTGCACTCGGCAAATGTTCCTCAGCGCGTCATCGAAGTCCTCGCACATGCGGGTCTGTTGATAAGTATCAAGTCCATCCAGAGGGCCATGAAGTCGATGTCGAATGACAGCGCGCATAAGATCAAAGAGAGTCTACGCACACTCAAAGTAGCCATCGCCTACGATAATTTCGACATCAATTTCAAGACGTCCGAGCCAACACTCACTCACCAGTCATCATTTGTGAGCGCCACATCTGCTACAGCAATACCGCTTGCATGCGTCGAAGATATCGAAGTGTTGCGGTGTTCTGAGGAACTGTGGAAGAAGGACCCTCGAAATCCTTCACCCTTGGCCATGCCCGTGGTATTCGATGACTTCGATTTGGCGAAATACCATCTGACAGACCGCTATAATCAACCAAGCCCGGGAAGGGACGTCAGTCCACAACAAGAGGCATTTGCATGGCACGTACGAGAAATCCTGGTGAACCATGGCCAGTATTTCGGAAATCTGTCCAAACGTCTTGGGACGATTGACTCGATCCTCACAATCCCACTGACAAAGACAGAGCAGATACCTATGAGGTCCATGAAGATAAAACAGTCATCAGTCGACGGAAATATTGAAGTTATGGACAACTTACTCCAGCAAGGTGGTCTAGGCGACGCTACAGATCCTGAGTTCTCAACCAGCGGAAATGTCGACATGTCCGAGTTTGTACTCTTCATCCATGGAGATCTCTTGACGAAGGAATGCCTTGATACGATCAGGGACTCTCGGCGCATAGAGGATACACCTAAAAACCGGTTTCAGTTCGTCGTCTTCCTGTTGGGGCTGTTTCATTATAAGATGGCCTGCGTGGATGCTCTGTGGAGAACTTATCTTCGGGAAAAGGAAGGGCGCAGCGACTTAAACAGCACGTACCAACATGTGGGGATTCTATGGCCCCGCGAGACCGGCATAATGACGACTAAGCCAGGCTTTCGTCGGATGCATGATGTGGTCCATCACGAACTACGCGCCACCGTCCTTGAGTGTTGGCGGATCGAGGTCTCTGCACTGGACCCGGAGAACTGGACATCTCTTGAGGCATTCGCAGCATCAAAGCCAGACTGGGACCTAGTTATCAAGATTTCCGAAGAGATTGTTCGGAAATATGTGGCGACAATGGAGGACCTATCACAATCACGCACAAAACCCGAAACCGAAAGAGATCAGCAATTCGAGAACCAGACTCTGCGAAACAGGGATTACCTCCTCTATGTCGACCTCTGTAACGCCATGAACGCTGGGGACATCGGTCGCGTTGAGGCCTCGTTCCTGCCATGGATATATATCTTCTGCGCCACAGGAAAACATAAGTATGCGTCGCAGCTAGCAAGGTTCATGAAGAACTTACACGAGGTGTATCCTCCTGCTCTGAGGTGAGTTCCATGCGGAAGTCAGCGGGTTGGGGTGCTCATTTGAAAAACGACAGTCATCTTGTCCGCATGAATTTGTTATGTAACCCAACGGGGAAGCCCAACGCCTTCCGCCCTGTCGACTGGTTGGTAGAGTGGAATAACCTATATACAAAGGTGAGCAGACAAGCGTTACAAACTCAGACTTACCGTCGCTGGCTTCCAGGTCATCTATTCGGGGAGTGGCCCGAATAGCAACATCGACTACATCTGTAAGCAATCACCTCTAATTGAGGTGTTCAGGAGTTGCCATGTCATGGTCGAGTCCGCGTTTCAACTTACACACCGCACTCTCAAACATACGCCTCCGGATATGACCGCGACAATTGAGAGGCTGCGCGCGTACATGCAGTCATCGGGCACGTGTGAATTCCGGCAAGGGAGAGTTGTAGAACGAGAAATAGTGGATAATCTTGTGAAAGGGTTTCATGTGGTAAACGCGAAGAAGACTAGTAGTCTACCTGTAGACGAAGATGGTTGTGAGATAGTTGCCGCAGATTTAGCGGCAGACTGACCATGGACATATTTTTGAGTCGAAACGATGCCGGACTTTGCGATGATCACCCGAGCGATCGAGCGAGTCAGTAATATATCACAGAATTGCGCCGGCCGACGCGTGACTTCGACGAACACCATCCCGTCGTTTCTACACGGGACACGATGCGCTGCTGGCACGTGACGCAGATCCGCGTATTGACGCTGAACACGCCACTGCTGGGCACCTCCAACGGGCACAGTCGGGTCCAGACGGGCATCTGGATGTCTGTGCATGCCTGTTGGTCCTCGTGCGTCAATATACGAAATCGGGTACTTACCCTCGGGTGTCCAGGACAGACAGGCGCGGACGAACTACTCGCAGTGCAGCGAGAGGGGTTGAGGTTGGGGAGGAGGACGACGGTAAATCGTGGCTGTGTGAGAGGAACCGAGTATTGGCGACTGAAGGGCCAGAGTTGGTCGCAGCGATGATGATCGCGCGCGCGGGCCTGCGTGGGTGTAGGCGCATAGGATGTCGTGGAGGTCTGAGTCAGTAATAGACTCTATCGAAGAAGTCGTGACAGGTACGGACCCATTGCTGTTCGCGCACGTCTTGACGAGGAGGTCCTCGACGTTGTGCGATCCTGGGCTGGGATTGGACGCAAATCACGAGACAGACGGGACGGAAGAAGACGCAGTGGATTACATGCAAGAACAGGAAACGAGACGACGTACGAGACGACGCTGCGAACGCGGTCGCATATGCTAAGGCTACCCGTTAATATGGTGCCAAGGGACGCTCGTTGGCACTACTTGCTCGTGCTGGTGGGTATGGCAATGGACAGAGCTCAGGTCATATAACGAGAAAGGTGGCATTGCATTGAACGTCCGAAAAGTAGCTGGTACGTACAAACGAGACTATTCTAACTGTAAAATGAGAAGATTTCAGTTAGATGCCGCGGATTTGAACACACACTGACCATGACTTGGAATACATTCTCGTCCGGGACGACGCCGACCCCTGTGCGCGATTTGTGTTTTGGGCATAGGCGGTTCGAAGCTGATAAATGACGACGACAACGATAAGCATTCAACGGGACATATTCAAGTTCAGAAGAGACGGCTTACCTATATGGGTGGTACTACCACACGACCCACATCGATACCGGCTCTTGGCATGAGGTTTGGAACCGGAAGGCGTGGCCGCGACGCTTCCAGGGGCAGCGGAAGGCCGATGTCCTGTGGATGGCCCCGGGAGATTTTCAGCGGGACGTAGAGCCTCTCTTGTAGGTGTGGTAACCGGGGGCGCATGTGCCTTGACGATAATAAGGATCTCAGGCCCCCAGCGATCGCAATTGCGCCAGCTCACTTGGCTCTGGAGTGTTGCGAGGTCGTCGATCTTTTCATAATGAGACAAGTCCACGATACGATCCAGGACCTCGTCCGTCATAATGAATTGGGACCCAAACATATTGTTGCCAGTTGTGACTCCCAAATTCCGCAGCTCACTCGTTCGCCAATCGCGCAAAGACTGTTTGAGCTTGCAGTCCAATTCAGTTGCTAGGTATCCGCAGCTATCGACCTTGAACTTGTTAGGAGCACGAGATTGCTTCGGAGCGACTGTTGCAGGAACTGGGAGGATAAAAGAGCCCGGGTTGCAGGTATTGCAACACAGACGCGAGGGCATGCCAATACAACGGGGACAGTGCGGTTTGGAACACGCTAAGGAAGGAGACGCTGGTGACTGCGATTCACACGGTCGCTTCTCTCCGCCAGTACATAGACACTCACCAGGTCTATTCTCGAAGAACTCGTCGGATATCTTGCGTCGACAGATCCCACGTTGACGTGCGTTGATATAAGCATCCATTGCAGCCGCCTCATAGCTTTCATGGCGCTCTTCTTTGACAATCAAATTATCGGCCGTATGCCGTGTAAGAACTTCAGGGCGCCCAACACGGCTTTGGGACTTCTTACGCGTACTGTGACCTGCCCCCTCGTCCTGTGAACGCACCCTCTTATGGGTTGAGCGACTCGGGCCACTGTTTGCGTCAACTGCACCCTGGGACTTCTTTTGTTGGGCTCTCTCGGTAAGATCTGATGCCTTTTTATCAGCGCGGATTCTGCGCTGATCTGTGTGTTGCGGCTCGACCATGTATATCCCTGTAGCTTCTTTGTTAGGGTCTCGTGCTGCCCGGCCAAGTCGCTGCCAGAGCATGCACAGCGACGGGGTATACCTCCACTGGACAACAATCTCGATATCACGCAGATCAAGACCCTAGAACATAATCAACATGCGCAACAACAGTGCAAAAACAACTCACCATCCCAGCGGCATCAGTACAAAATACACCCCAAATCCTGGTGGTACGCAGTTTCTCAATCATCTCTGTTCGGAAATCGGTACTCATTCCAGAGTGGAACCACAGTAACTTGTCGACACAATCCACAGGCGCAAGTGAACGAGCATAAAGACACAAGCGCTCAGTTTCCTTGCGGTCATTGCAGAAGACCATGAAGGGTGGTGGTGGAGGGTTGCCGTCAAATCTGAGGACGCGAGTGATGTCATGACACGAGATCAGCGGATCGAGCATTTCCAGAGTAGCCAAGTGGATGTTTGGACGATCGTTGGTAAGCCTGATTTCCCTAGTATCAGAGCGCATTTGAAGGAGAGTCTTTACATGTGTGAGGACGTAGCAGGGCATTGTCGCCGAAGCAGCGTAGAAGACGACGCGTGCAGGGACCATCCAGCGCAGCCTACCGACGTTGGCATAGTCAGGTCGGAAGTCTCCCGACCACTGACTGATACAGTGAGCTTCATCGAATATGAAGCTTCGCAACTTGCTGACGAATCTCTTAGATTTCCACAGGTCAAGGAACCTCCGGTCGTTTAGAATGCGTTCGGGGCTTGTAATAACTACACGGTACTTCAGCGATTCGATTTCCTAGTTGTTCCGCTCGCGTTAGACAGGCAAACCAATATACTGTTGTAGTACCTTGAAGGTCTCGTCAGATGTTGAGTCAGTAGTGAGGTTAACTGCCGCGATCGACACATCCAATAGCTCCTTGACGTTCTTTTCACCCAAGACAATCAACGGTGTGATTACAACGGTAATCCCATCTTCGTTGAAGAGGAGAGGGATCCAGAACGTCAGAGTTTTTCCTGATCCCGTTGGTGCCAGAGTCACTAAGTCTCTCTGCCCCAGTTGCGTCAATGCAGCCTCGAGTTGCCAAGTACACGGAATGAAACCAAAGCGCTGGTTCACAGCTTCTCGCATTTCATCTAGGGATGGTAGAACAAGGGTAGAGCCCGGAGCCATTGTACAGAAGTGTCCACAGAGATAGAGCTTTGCAAGGAGCTTTGCACGTTTGTAACGAATGAGGACCACACAAATTAAAAATCTAATTTTCCTAAAAAGGACACACACGCGTAGATTAAAAAATGACAGATACTATGACGAAAGAGCAAAGCGCATCACGCTCGGAAACCGCCGAAACAAATGTCCCCAGTCGTTGCAGAGTGTAACGAGACGCGAAGTAGCAATAAAAAAGGAAGGTGGGTGTGGGAAAAAACACGTGATGCGTAATCATAGTCTCTTACACGGCGCATCGACAAGGGAAGGAGTCTGATTATAACTATAATTATTACCACATTACAACCGACCCCTGATCGCTTGCAACCCACTCATAATAATTCCCGACTAATTACGTCCACCCCAGCCGACTCATAATTAATTACCTGAGATTATAAGCGAACCATCAGGCAGTGAGATCTAATTATAATTGTTGTACGATGGTCATAATAAAGATCTGGTTTATGTAACTCGATTGTGACTGCAGTGTTGCCTCGTTTCGCACTCTAACTCCACTCCAACATTGTTGTTGTACCTCTGCCCTTTATTTTTGATACCTCTCATTGTATATCCAACATCCGGAATGCCAAAAGTCCAATCAAAAGGATCCAAGCGGTCATCGGCAGCAGCAAAAAAAGCTTGTGCAATCTGTATGAATCACTTTCGTCCTCAGGCGTTCGCTGCGCACACCAGGAAGTGCGAGAGGGAGAAGAGGGAAGAAGAGGAGCTACTGGAGTATAAGAAAGAGATGATTGGCAAGGCGCAGGCTCAACTTGCAGGTATGAGGTACTCTGCACTCTTCGTATTTCCGGTTCACTTCTCGGTCACTTTCCCCCCCTCAAGGTGCAAGCAGACCCGGTATGGCTATCGGGACGCCACCAGTCCATGGAGCCCCTGAACTTGATACTGAACTGGACTCGGACTCAGACATCGCAGGTACGAAATCATTTATCTGCGAAATCGGTCAATCCCACACTCACTCCCGTCCCCAGACCTTTACAATTATGATATCCTGGAAGCTGTTACGACTAGGCAAATTCGAACCGAATATCACCCTAACAGCCGCAAGCCTACCAAGACCCGTTCTGTTGATAACCCCAGCCACAACCCCAGTTCCTCCGCTCACCAACCACGCCCTCAACCCTGGTCGCCTTTCTTTCTTCAGGACGCGCGAGGATTTCGTGCTCTCCGAAATCCTTTTGGAGAGCGGTCTGAGCAATAATCTATCCGAAAAGCTCCTTGAGCTCTTCAGATTGTGTAAGACTGGTAAGGGGGAGGTGACAGTTGAGCGCCTTGCGGAATTTCAGACTGCTTGGGAGCACGCATCGTTGAAGTTGACCCCTGTGAGTTCAGGAGCGGTACCTCGGCGATGGGCTCATCTTTTGTAGTTTGAACTGTCTACAGTATCTGTACCGTATAGGAACAAGAATTTGGAGTTCGATGTACACTATCGCCCGCTCTGGGATTGGGCGAAAGACTTGATACAGTCGTCACAACTAGCGAAACACTTTCACTGGGACGCAGAGAGGATTTTCCGGTGTACTGGAGACGAGTCCATTCGTGTATTCAACAAGCCCTGGTCAGGAGATGCGTTCTGGGACGCCCAGGTATTATGGATGGCATCTAAGGTCTTCTTCATTCAACGCACTAATATTTTGCAGTCACAGATCCCACAGGGCGGGAATCCTCTCGCCTTTATATTATACGCTGACAAAACGAAACTTTCTAGCTTTGGGACAACACAGGGATACCCGGTTGTTGCACGTTGCGCCAACCTTCCTACAACCATTCGAAATGGCAATGGCTTCGGTAGTGGGCGTGTTGTCGGATGGCTTCTGATCGTACGTCCATAGCTACACCCTGGACTCTCCCACTGCTGATGAATATTTTCCAGGTCAAGGAGGACCCAATGGAACGAAAGAAACCCACGTTTGTAAATTTCAAGCGAACGGTATGGCACGAATCGTTTTTCGTGATTATCCAGTCTATCGTCACGCACTTGAAGACCGGCTGTTGGCTTGAGTGCGGCGACGGGGTGAAGCGATGGCTCTTCCCCATTGTTCTCATTTTGTCTGCGGATTACGAGGAACAGTGCGTCCCTGCCTTCTTGTGGTATCGCACCGGATCCTGATACACAATGACTACTAGGTGTGTAATGTCTCTAATTCGCGGAACAAAGTCGAAGTCCCCCTGTCCAATTTGTCTTGTCAAAAAGGATGAGCTCGCGGACGTCACGAAGACCTGGTCCCTCAGGACAGCCGCTCATGCACAAGAACTTGTTCAGCAGGCCCGAGGCCATAAGCGCATCAAGGATCGTGAAGCGCTACTGTCCGCGTACGGTCTCCGCAATGTCAATGTAAGTATAACTCCTATCTCGTATTTCATACCTTTGACTCATATCAACGTTCTATAGAACGTATTCTGGACCTTGTCGCATACGGACCCACATCGCGCCTTGTCCTTCGATAGGCTCCATTCCAACAACAGTGGCATCTTTGGTTACCACCTCTGGGGGGCTTTCAAAGCCCTGATAGGTTGTTATAGTCGTGAGGAAGAGGCGAAGGTGGACGCTCAGTAAGCTTTACTGTAGTTTTCATTCTCTGGTATGATTTACTCATACACGTTATGCAAACTATTCAGGTGTTGCGCCGTGCCTCGCTGGAGTGGTCTGTACCATTTCCATGAGGTTATGAATGTTTCCTTCACCGATGGCACGAAACACGAGGTTCTATCGAAAGTATGCTTATTCCTGTTCTGTAGTTTCATTCTCAATACGTTCTTTTTCAGATTCTTGTATTCTGTAACGCCACCACAGGGGCGTTAAGTACGACGTGTACTTCGGTTAAGTCACGGACAGTAACGAGACAGGAGTGAGTCAGTTACGACTCAGTTCGATGGTGAACAAGTACCACTTGGCCTCCGTGGACACAAGGGTAATAGCAGGGATAGGCTCAAGCGCAATGGCGAGCAAAAAGGGGGGAGTCAAGCGAAAGTGCGACTCAAGGGATTGGTTCGTGAGAGTAGACAGCGGTGTGGTATTACACAAGAAGTCAAGTCTACCGTACAAGCTAGGTAGCGTGAGACTTATATACTAGTACACGATGTTTGTCAGAGACAAACATATGGCGCGATCCTAGGATCCGGGTCCTAGAGAGCTAACAAAGGGAGAGTACGAAAAGAGAACAAGGGAATCCCGCGGGACGACGCGTGAATCAGAAGTCGTCAGCGGGTTCTGGAAGTCGCGCCACGGGGCGTCGTAACGGTCATGTGCTCGGCGCGAGATAAGAGCCGAGGCGCAGATCGAAGCGGATTGTAGCGTAAAAGTACAATGGAAAGTCGTCATAGAATGCAAGTCACAAGATGGAAAGGAATAGGCAGAAGCGAAGGGGAAAATCGTAACATATTCGCTGCGCACAACATTATTGAGCAGAGTGATGTGGGAGGGTGGTTATTGATCCGCGCTCTGTGGAGCTTCACCATTGTTGACCTATATCTCTCTTTCGAGGAACACACACAGCTCACAATTGCCGCCGGATGACGGGAACTTGCGAAATTTGGAGACCTTATGCAGGTATGTGTTACTCCTTTGTAACCTCCGAGTAGCATGTTAACGGTTCCCCAGAAGTACATTGCGGAGGAGTCGGTGACACAGGAAGATTCTATTACGAAGGGTTGGGACTTCCCAAAGATGCACGCGCTGGTGCACAGTTTCGACGACATCGAAATGAAAGGAGCCACCCGCAACTACAATACGAAGCCCAATGAGAAACTCCATGGGCATATTAAGAAGGCATATGTGAGGCGAACAAACTTCAAGGATGTCGCCCCGCAGGTATGTATGTTCTGTGGGTAGGACTTCAACTGACATAACTTTGTGTAGATATTGAAGATCGAGCACGCTAAATTCGTGTCGCTCCTCATTCGCACCGAGATTGACGAGATTGACGAGATTGCGAGTGAAACCACCGATGATGAAGGCACCACCACAATACATGATTGAGCAACGCCGCCAGTGTCGACCCCTACTCCCAGCGTGGTTCCGACCCCAGACGTAGTCCGGAGTAGTAAGGTGTTCATCGACAGGCACATTGCACTGCAGTCGCGACAACAACCGGCAACAATTTTCTCTTTTGGGGACAGTTTTCGCCGACGACTTTCCACTTGGTTGACTGCTGAACTGGCGGCCATTAAAGACCAATTACCATGCACCATCAACTTCAGTCCCACAGATCATGTAAGTGTTACACCTGGATTTCTTCAAGAGCGTATTCCTTGATGCCGTTTAGATCACTGAGTACCGATCCATCAAGGTTGTCTATGAGTCTAAGGTCGATCAGAAACAATATATCGACTTACTGTACTGCAACCCAAGTTTTCATGGTAGTGAGCGACGCGACTGCGTCATCATGCATGCCGTGCCCGGGCCATTTTTTGCTCGGCTTCTTCTTATATTTACTGTTTCCATTGCTGATGACTCGTATTCTGTTTGTCTGGTACAACCACTCGATGCGCCTGTAGTTCCACAGCGGATCAAGGACCATGAGTTAGGACTCCACCACGTTCGTGCCCACCCGAACAAAACCGAGTTCATCTTCGCACGAACTATCATCCGTGGTGCCCCTTTGATCGGAGATTTTGACAAGGCAGGGGACTTCTATGTCATGGACGTCGTTGACCACACTGGAGACTTATTCCTTCGGTGTGACGAAATCTTCATGTGATGTATCTCATCTCATCTCTTAATAATGTGCTATGACTGTCCTTTTTACGCTGTGCAAGAGACTTTAGAATGCGCCAAGACAATGGGCGCAAAACGTCAATCACATCACCACGCAGCCACCCATTTGCAACAAGTGAACAAGTGCGAAATTGTCAATGGGTTCGGGCCAGCCTCTCAACGCGAATGTGCAGGGAATCCTCAAGCTTGTCAGCCAGCTGGACATCTCCCATGGTTCACTGGCATGCTCACATGCAGACGACACGGGCCATGACAAAGCGGGGGTTGGACGCCCGAAAAAGCTGTCTGCACTGATGCAAATGTGCACAACAGGTAAGCGCTGAGACTTAGCACACAGCACGCAGTTGTTAAGAGCGTAATAAACTTGGCTGTGGAAGAGGATCCAAAAACGTAAGTGAGTCGGCTGAGCCATTATTCAGACACGTTTTTGATGCGGTCACAACTGAACTCGCATGTCAATTACCGACAAAGTCCCTCCAAGGCTAGAGGACATTGGGCGTTCTCTCTATCATCTAGTGAAACTATGACATTTGATCGTCATGTAAGTACCACCCATTCGCTTATTGAGATTGCGTTGACTAATTCTCTGGACTGAATAGCCCCAGAAATCCTTGCCGTGTTGCGCCCACCACCCACCGCCGACTTCTGTACGTATTAGCATGCCTTTGACAACGCGGATCGTCACACTTCATCTGCAGCTGTTTGCATTTGTCATGAGTGAGTAATCGGTACCGTTTTGATTCGACGAGCATATTAGAACAGTTATAAGGACCCACCCCACTCACTTCACTCCACCAACGCTCCCCATGTCATCTGATGAAGTAGAAACCGATTCCGACACCTCCTCACAGTCTTCGGTCGCCAGTTCGCATGACGACCCGCCCATATCAACTGCGCAGCTAACTCCCAGAGAGCTGCATACGGTACGTCCTTAATGTCCCATCACATGCGTCACGTGACGATCTAATGCTTGCACATCACCTCCAGGTCCTTAAGGATACCCAGCTCAAGTACCAGAAGCTGGAGCGAAAGTTCAAGACGTTACGTGCAAAATATAACTCACTGAAGTCCTCAAAGTCGGCCAGTGTGAAGAAGGCTCGCAGAGTGTTGGTCGGCAACGAGAGGGAGATCGGGCATGCTGGAGGGCAGTTCTCCTTTGCGTATGAGCCATGGGTCCACGAGTCGATCTTCCATATTGACCGCCCTGAAGGCGTGGACCCTCTCAATGTCGGACGCTATAATACCGCACTCACACAGAAGGTCGCTATCGCTGCCAAGCTGTACAAGTCTCTTCCCCCACATCTCCAGGAGGAACTCGCGGATGAAAGATGGCGGAAGTCCTTCATGGACGCAGTAAGTCTTCTTGACTATGTATCTCTGTTGTTGACCACTCCATGCAGTTCCTACGTCAATTAAAGCAAGAGCATGCCAACACAATCTCCATGGCGCGTCGAGTCCTTGGTGAAATCTTAGGAGTTGATAACGCGCATCTTCGCAGCAAGGTTGACCGCTCCAAAATCAAAAAGCTCCAGGATCTTCTCGTGGATACTCAGAACCTGAACTTGGAGGACAAGTATCCTGCGTTAGCGGCGGTGCTTTTCCCTTTGAGGGATTGCAGCAGCACGAGCCCGTTTGCAGTTGAAGAGCTTCCACTGGTGAGTCCGAGGACCTATTTGACTACTGTAGCTCACGCATGACTAACTGTGTATTAATAGTTCCTAAAGACCATTCTATTTGGTGTCTCGTCATTGGATGGTGACCCTGCGGGGAACCGTGCCCCAAAATCCAGCCTCTGGAAGCTGACGAAAACAACGCCGGGTATGATCGCCCTTGCAGCCACGGTCATATGTCGGTTTCCACATGTGTGAGCTCAATTGTCTGATGTCAAACAGGTCACGTTCGTCTGTGGGCCAGACAAGATGTTTTCTGAGAAGACGAAAGGCCCCGCCAATATTGTGTGGGGAGACCGCTTTCTCGTCTACAAGCAAATGGTCTTGAGCCTTCCACCTGACTATTACACATACCTATTGTCTTGGTATGATGAACGGATTTTCCCTGAGAGCTCAACGTCCATGTCTGGGGATTTGTCGTCCACGCCCAAGTCCACGCCTCAACAAGGCCTCAAGTCCCTCAACCCTGTCGATGACCTCATCCAGCGCATGTCCAATACCAATGTCGTACCTACACGGTCACTCTCCACATCTGTGACCCCCCATCACCAGGAGTCCACACCTTCATTTTGCAGTGCACCGGGTTCACCCGTGTCTGCTCCAGCAACTACTGTAGACCACGATCTGACCAACCAGGCTCAGGCCACTCCTGTGCCAGAGCAGGAACATGTCGCCCCAAGGAACAGGAGGGCTAAAGAGGCGCGAGATAATGCGCAGGCACAGACCGGTAGTACTCGGAAGACGAGGAGTGGTGGGGTGGCAAAGGCTCGTCGGGGATAATAGATCAATCGCGTACTGTTTTTTCTCTACAAATAACAATGTTGACCGAATCGAATCACTCGCAAGCACTGGCACAACCACAGGAGTGGCTGTTTTCAAGCCGTCAGGATCTGACATGTGTCCACGAAGGTCATTTGAACAGTGCGTTCCTCGCCGAGGCTGTCTGAATCAGAGGACGCATGTCGTTGCAGTGACCGTGATATTACCCTACCTGCCCTTCGTACTGTCTATAGGGAACTTATTTTATTGGGTATTGTCAGTCTGATGGTGTAGGGGTTTTTGTATATGCATTATTGGCACTACCTATAGTAAAGGACGCCAGTTCGAATCCAGTACAAGGCACTTTATTCATTGTATGTCATAATGAGGACGCTTGTAAGATTATGATATTAGTAATAGTGTAGTAATATAATGATAATAATTGACAGGCTAGATAGAGTATGATAAGAAGAACTACGGTAGAATAAGAACTAGAGTATAATAGGAACTAGAATATGATAAATGGAATAAACATAAAAAAAAAAAAAAAAGATCAGATACGGTGGGGAACATATAAGCAATTGTACACGCTGTAATTTTTCTGATGGGTGCTCCTCCTGATTATAATAGATGGTACCTTGATTATGTGTGTCATTATAATCGTGATTGTTACTACAATTATAAAGCCGCTTATCAGTCTATTGTAAGCGCAATTAAAATGGGAATTATAATGCAGATTATCAGAATTTCATCCAGGGTTTATAATGATTACAATGCCCGTGATTTATTACATCAGATTATATCATTATAATACGTTATAAGGACCCTTCCCAATTTTGCGACATCTCGTATGTTAATTCGTCCCAATACAGTGCATTCAATTTGTCCAGTATACATTAGGCTACCCATCAGCCATGTGTATTAGACTTTTGACTCCGTAGTACAAGTACATTCATTCCCTCGTACCTAGAACCTCAAACATCGCTCGTACACGCGCGATCCTGAGATGAGCTTACTTTACCACTCGTTTACCTTCAGCACGCTTACGTGAATAGACTTCCTTTCTATCTAGTCCGCCTCGTGCGCTGCTTCCGAGCTCCCTAGACTATTCCTAACTTACAGAAAGTACTCTGCCTAACATTGAGCGAGCTCCAGGCTCGCACGGGCGTCGAGTGTGAGCCCCTCCAAGATGTGGTTGGACGAGTCACACTCTACTTCGGACGCAGGCAGTAACGGGTGGGCAGGAATTTATGGTGCGCTCGACGTGCTCAAGCGGACGCCGTACTCGCTCTTCTACCTGAGCGTGCATGAGCACGCGTGAATGGCCGCATACGCGCCGTAATAATCAAACTTATACTGGTGCTCCGATGACCTCCTGGCGGTAACGCCGTTCCACGTATCAAGGAACCCAGTGTGCAATCGCTTCAAAAACTTCTCTCAGTTCGGATCCAGGTGAGGCTTGTGAACGTAGCCAGGTGTCCAGCGTAGAGCCCGGGGATACCGCAGTCTACAAAGCAAACCGTGGTCAGAAGGGGCCTAGAACTTGCGAAGGCTAGAGGCGTGCCAACTTACTATTTCTGCCGTTAGTGACCTTCTGTGACGGGGATTGAATATGACGGAGGGCGTGCAATGTTTGCAATTGAGGGCGGTGATGGCGGTAAAAGCACGGGCGTTGTCTTCCCTGTGTTGAGTGCGCACATTTCTCTAGCCTAGCAGGTGCCTGTGGGGACTGCTGTGCATTCGGATACTACTTTCTGGTCGGCTTCAAACGATATGCGGCAGCATACACCCTATAGAGAGATACGAAACCGTACAAGAAAAGGTAGAGTGCTCACCTGTCTGTAATCATATCCGCTCTTATTTTTCTCAGCGACCTATTCTGATTGAATTGGTATGTTCGACCTCCGCTGTGTAGTGTAGGCCCTCGTCCAAGCACAAAATAGGGCTGAAGGCGTCTAGTTGGGAGTACCTGGGGACGGAGTGCTGAAGCTCGGTATGTTACAGAGTCAGAAAGGCGATACACACAAACTATAGGTACATATAGTACAGCCCAGAGAGATCCATACATGGGAGACTCGGATGCCACGCGCTGGTTGCTGTTTACGCGTTGTTTGCCCATTTCGCACGCTCGACATTGCGGCACCACGCATAACTTCAAGTTACAGTACAGCCACTGGCAGACCGAATGCATAGCAATCCCCCGAAACACTTAACATCACTACCCAACACTGGGGCCGCTGGTGGACCAGCTGTTGTAAAGTGGCGCGTATTTCCAAAATACGAATGTACCCATGAAAGTGACGAAACCGTGGCGTCCACAAATACAAGATACGGAAAAATAAGTATGTACATATCATGGGGAGAACGCCCCCATTCCAGTTTGCAAGCTCGTAGCAGAGGAGAGTGGAAAGTCAGAGGTATACGATAGGACACTCTCGGGTGGGCTTTGCGGGATCGTCAGCGGTTCTGGGTGTGAGGGTAGTAATAACGACTGGCGTAGCCGCCACTCAGCGACAGTTGTCGACGGAACGGACACAACCTTTGCCGGAGTACTGTCCGGCAATGTCTCCACCGCCTTGGTGCCTCCCGCCTCCTGTAAGGCCTGCTCTTGCGTAGTCGTCTCCACTCCTTCCGTAAGCATCTGTGACGACGGCAGTCCCAATAGAGGGCTTAGTAAACCAGTCGGTGAGGGTGTAAGGCGGCTCTCTGTAACAGCATCCGAAGGTGATGAGGAGAAAGAGGAAGAGGATTGGGTAGACGTGGGGATGCCACCAGCAAGCCCCGGACGATGTCGGGTAGGAGAGGCCAAAACCTCAGCGGGTTGTGGCAACTCGGGACTCAAAAACAACGAGCCGTAAGTTTGGGTAGACGTCATCTCAACCGCGTCGGGCGGAGAAAGTCGCTCGTTAAACAGGGTATTCGCATTTTGAATGAGATCCTCCAAAACCAGGGTCTCTGAGGGAATCAGCTGGAAAAAAATTACGAGAACTAGTCGCGACGTGCCTTCACGTGGACACCGTCTTGCAAGACTTGACCGCCACGAAGGACACCATAGCGGAACCGTGCAGCGAGCGCCTCCACAGTCATCGCGTTCTTGTCTGAATGGGAGGAAACATGCAAGAGATGGCGCAAAAGAGCTCCTAGCGATGCCCTGTGAACCGGATGTAGTTCACGGATCTTCGACCGCCACAAGGAGAAATCATTTTCGGTAAATCTGGCTGGTATACGTGACATCAGGATGTGGATGTGTACGAAACGTGTATTAAGACCACTTACCTCTATTCTGTCTGTAGTTTCTATAATCTTGCAAAGAGAGCGTGAACAGTGGCTCTGGAAGATCCCAGAGGTAGCGCTAGAAGCGAACCTAAGGAATTGACACGTTTGCAAGGTTGGAACGGCTTACCATGAGAAGCATTGCAACAGAATGGATGTTGTCCGTAGAGCTGAACGAAAATGACTTTTCACTTTCGAAATTGTCCCGCAACTGAATGTGAATTCACGTCAACTAGAAGGTTGGGCATTGAGGTGGATTCCACTGGCCTGTAGTACTTCTGTATCGAGTGATTGATGCGCCTGCGACACTAAACATGAATCCCAACACCTACCGTGCACATCAGACTTACCGAATATATTTTGTTAGTAACCAGACCTCTCTTCTCGACCTCTTCGATGCACATTTTCATCACTTTCGGGACATTGTCTTCATTCGTCTCAACGTCCACCAAGGGGACACCGAAAATCAACTCCGAATATGCCCCAGGACGGTAGTTACGGTAGAGAGTCGGTGGAGGAATAGCGAAGGAAAGGGTACGACGGAAAGACGCTCTCAGATCAGACGCATCTGTTCCGGCCACGGCTTTTTCAACCCGTGCCCTAGTACTCGTTGCCAGCTTATCATATTTTGCGCAAGTTGTGCTGCATGCCTCGTCAGATTCTCGAAGATTTCAACGAAGACTTAACAGTACTGACATCATACCGTCCACATATTTGACAAGAACGTCCTTGACGGTCGGCGCGAAAACGAGTTCTTCAAGACACTGCATTGGCGGCGTTCGATATAGCACCGGTCTCGTAGCATTGAATATCACTCACGTCATAACCTTCCCCCAGATGCTCGGCCCTCGTCGATCGCAACGTGTTGAGTCTGCCAACGGCCAACCTACAGTCATTGTCGGACACTAATTCAGAATGCCAAATCAGTAAATCAAGTCGGAATACACGGGCAATATCGGCGATACCATCTTCAGACTTGGCGGGTTTGGCAGGCACAGGTTCCTGCGGCGGCGAGTCCTCCCGCCGGCCGCGAAATAGGGCCGAGACCTTGCCTCCAAACCTTTTGTTTGGAACGCTCTGAGGACGTTGCGAAGCCTCGGTGGGGGTAGCATATTGCTGAGGGTAATACTTCTTCAAGTATGCCTGCTGGAGCTTCGAGACTTTGTTCTCTGCGTGATCGGCATAGCTCGTGGCGGATTTCTTGAGGTCTTCCTCAATCCGGTGTCTTGTCCGATCTTTCGATTCCTTTGGGATTGCCCTATTATTAGAACAAGGGTGTCCACCCGGACGATATACCTCTGGCTTACCTTCAACGTCGTAAGGGGTTTGATGACGTCGTTATCCAAGATATCTACAAAAGCCTGCTGTGTGCTGGCCTCTGCAACCGCGGTAGGCTCCAGGCTAAAGTTTTAGAATGTGCAGACGCGTACCTCTGTCAAGATTGTCTCTGACTGTATCCCATGCTGCTCTAGTAGTGGTTGGTTCGGCACGTGGGTCAAATGCGGCATCGACGGTTTTCGCCTTGCGATAGAGTTTCCGTAAGGAATTGATGCTTCAAAAGAAAACGAATCAGTCAGGAACATGGCAAGTCCGATTAACTGACTAGGTCGCTTCAATACTTCGCCTGACGACCGAACGGTTACCATAAAACGTAAGGCTCGAAACAATACTGACGGACCTTTCTTGGAAGAAAGCCAAATAACGGTTTGCGATGATTTGGAGTTGTGTATCGAATTGGGCGATCAGACTGTTGGAGTGGCTCTCTGAAACCACTCTAGGCTGAGGCTCTACGGATATGAAAGACATGGGGGGGCAGCGCGAGGTTGCAGAGGGCGCTTCTGTGGGCTGTGCATGTCGAAACAGGCTAACTTGAAGCAGCAACCGACCATGAGGTATATTTTCTCAGGCTTGCAAAACGTCAGTCAAAACAGTTATTTGGTAAGATGTGTTCGCCTTCAGAGAACCGCACATTTCTGACCTCAGCTGGGCCCAGGTACTGCTCTCGACGAAGGCGGAGAAAAGAGACCTCAGACCATGGATAACACCGCGTGAGTCACCACCCGCGTGGTTGCCACAATTTGCTAGTGTTAGGTGGTACCATTAACGGCAAGATCAACGCGTACGGGCAGAGATAATTTATGCAACTGGTGAGTCGCCGATGCGCTTGGTAGTGGTAGAAACGGTTCTCTGTCACCTCCACCAAGTCAGTACTAGTCAGTAGTCACACGGCAAGCTTCTCTGCACTAATACGGTGAATACAAAGTTTGTACATTCTTCTTTTCTTTCCTCTATTTTGTCACACGGGGCACGATAGCGAGCCCCGAAATATCCAAGACGATCAGCTCCTGCATCATCCCTATCTTCCATCTAGCAGCTGCAATATAGTACGTAAAGATGCAATCAATACACAGTCCAGAGTATGAGTTGTCTAATTTGTCGCACATGCAGACCCTCTTGAGGTTGAATGGTTGTCTGTTTATATGTTTACAATTTCTTGTTCTTCGTTGCTTGAAGAGCACCGAGCGCAGCTGACAACACGGAGCCGAATCAATCAGTGAGGGCGGAGTCTCAGAAATTTCAGAAGCTGAACGCACCGCCAACGCCGCTGCCATCCTTCGCGAGACCCACCTCCACTCGCTTCTCTACTTCCGGACCAAGCAAGATCCGCAGCGCCTCGCGCATGCGCTCCTCGAAGCCAGGATAATGTTGGTACAAACTATCCATAACAAAAAGGAGAAAACGCACATCAGTGCTAATTCCGCATCGCCAGTTCACTCGTCACTCACCTTCCATCGATGCCGATCGCATACGGCCTGCCGCCTGCCGCCGCCGCTACTGCAGGCCGCGCGTCCTTCCCGAGCCCGCTGACGTAGCCCATCTGAAGCGCGACCGTCGCGACGGCACACGCGCTCAGCCGCGCGGAGCGGCGCACGACGAGCGCGGCGGCCCACCGCACGAGCGCCGCATCACGCAGGGAGACCTCGCCCGGTGCGTAGCCGAGAGTTGTCTGCACAATCTCTTGGACCCTCTTCAGGCGCTGCACCGTGGCAGGCCCGAGCTTCTCCGGGTCCTCCACGAGCGCAGCGGCCGCGGCCACGTCGTCCGTGTCGCTGCCGTCTTTGCCGCTCCATGCGCTCTCGACGAGGCTGAGCATTTCCGTATCGAGTCCGTAGTGCTTGTTCAGGCGCTCCGTCGCCTTGCCGCTGAAGAGAATCGGCTGCGGTGCCGCGTCGACGAGCGCGAGGAGGATGTTCCGCGTGACTTCGCCGAGGTACATCCCAGAGATGAACTTCTCATACGCCTGGAAGCGTGGGTTAATCGACTCCCGATCTACCTTGTTGTCGAACGGCGTCAGGGGCAGCACCGCCCGTCCGTTGTCGAATGCGCCCCATTCGGTGTTGACCATCATCACGCCACCCGCCGCCGCCGCGGGGCCGTTGCCAAGCTTGGTGATGTTGGCAACTTGCTCGAGGTACGCGCCGTTCGTGCCCGTTCCGAATATCGCGCCAAGGACGCACCCACCAGCCGTGTATGCGCGAGAAAGTGCAGCGCCTACCGTCTAAGATCCCGATATGCGGCGCCAATGTCATTTTATTACGAGCGGAGAAAATTCGAGTGGGCCTACGTCGTTCACGAGTGCGACACACTTGACATGTAAATGCTTGCGATCAAACGCGTCTTGGAGCAACCCGACGACGTCTTTGTTGATGGCGTTCTTAGCGGCGAAACCCTTTGTCCACGTGAGGAGAAAACCCTTGTCAAGCGCCGTTTGTTCGACCGGAAATGAGAACGTCAGGCCAAGAGGCACCGTAGGCGAATCGACTTCAACATCGTCCGCATCTAGTGCGTCCTCTTTCAATTCCGTAGTTGAAGTAAGGAACGCGTCCACAGAATCGGCAAGGTAGTCTGAACTAGGCGAAACGCGGGGGAGGCGCCGATGTAATGGTCCGAAAGCGTTCCCAGAGGCCGAGAAAGTAGTGAGCAGTCCAAGTGAGTGACGAGGAACGACTGATCAAGTGGAAAGTCGACGCACCGAATAAGGTTGTCGCTTCCCCTGTTTTGAGAGCCTCGGAGACGCGATATTTTTGTTGTTTTAACGTGAAGGTTTTGTCACCGTGCAATTCCACTTGGCATACCCGTCTGCAGAGGAATTGAAATCGTCAGAAGAAGCAGGGCGATGGTTACTCACAAATTTGTACCGCCGAGATCAAGTGCGAGGAAAGTGCTGTGGTATCCAATGTTACATACACCGGGAACGGAGTTTGGCAAGGATGAGAATTTACCCAGTTTCGGTGCCATCTGGCACGCCAGTGACGAATGTGGGGCTAAGATTTGTCGTGAACAGAAATGCCAATATGCGCAAGGTCGACACATACATCATTGCCATTGGGTGACCATATTCACTAAGTCCGAGGTTGAACAGTTTGTGAAAGTGCGAAGTTATGGAAATGAGAACATCTCCGTCGAGAGTGAACTGCTGCTCGATATCCGCAAGAAGAGAGCGAATCTTGTCTGGGTGTGCGTTGTACAGCGCTGTAGTGACTGGCATCGTGGCGATTGCTGGCTAAGCCAGATCAAGCAGACACACACCAGGTTTCTACCGATGCACTGACCAATCCGTCGCCATCCGAGTCCTTTCTCGCTCCTTCCTCGCTCCGGAGATGGCCATCGACGGCCTCATCATCTTGGACTCGGCCAACGCCAGGCCAATCGTGCAGACCTCATTTCGCTCTTTTCCACCCGCGTATCCACTTCTTCACATCAACGCTTACAGCACCGCCGTCGCAAAGGCAGTTCGTCCAGAAGATGTCGACCCGGTCCTTCTCGTGACACTCCCGGACGAACCGACCGCATGTTGTCATCTTCAGCATCGCTCTCTCACCTTCTTGTGTCCCATTTCTGGAGATCGTGAGTGTTGCGTCCTAACGATCGTATCGTACGGTGAACTCACGCCTTGGGCAAGTTGACCCGCTATATGCGTTCACATTCATCCGCACCTTCCTGAACATCCTCATCGAATATTTCGGAGAAGTAACCGCCCCAGTGCTCAGGGACAATTTTGATATTGTTCATCAACTCCTCGAGGAGACCTTAGATGCTGGTGGGCACCCCCTCACAACGGCCCCAAACGCGCTGCGAGACATCGTTCTCCCTCCTTCCCTCATCAGCAAAATACTCTCTGTTACTGGAGTCACTGGACCCTCCGGGCCCAGTACGAACAATCTAAGTGCATTTTCCAGCCCGATCCTATGGCGCAAAGCTGGCCTTCGCTACAACCACAATGATATCTACTTTGACATCGTCGAGACGCTGGACGCGGTAGTGAACAAGTGAGTACCCTATCCCCCCTCCGTACATCTGGATTCTCAACCGTTTTTAGGAACGGGACCATCATCACGAGCAGCGTTCTCGGCAAGGTCGATGTAAACTGCAAGCTCTCCGGTGCGGCTTTCCTGGTCTTCATGTCCCTGCTGGTTCTCGACTTACGTGCGAGCAGGGACACCCGACCTACTTCTCACTCTGACCAATTCACACACCATCTCTGAGCCGTCCTTCCATCCTTGTGTCCGGTTCGTACCACCTGATCTATCTCTTCCTCTGCTCCGATTGACGAGCGCTCCCCACCCCTTCCAAACAGACTGAACCGTTTTGCTCAATCAAAAGCACTCTCCTTCGTTCCACCAGACGGTCGTTTCACGCTCATGGAATACCGCTTCGACCCCTCAGCAAGCAAGCCTGGCGCTGCGCCAGCTCTGACAGCCGCTGCCGCCGCGCAGCTCCAAGTTCAAGTCCCGTTCACACTGCGCACCTCACTTTCCATCACCGATCACGGCGGTCCGTCCTTCCTCCCATCTCCGAACAACCATCTAACTAACCTCACCGTTACCAGGCGCGTTCGAGCTGTCGTTCACCCCGCGCGCAGGTGCGCTCGAAGACGTTGCCGTCGAGCTATATCTCGGCTCCAGCGCGACGGGCGCGACGTGCAGCGGCGCAAGCGGTGGCAGTGAGTGGATGTACGTGCCCGCGCGGCGCACGCTGCGCTGGTCCCTCGCCCCGTCCGCCTCCACGATCCCCGGTGCCGCTCGTTCCGCCTCCGGGCCCGGCCGGACCGCGACGCTGCGGGGCACTTTTGCGAGTGGGGATGTGCACCCGCGCCCCGCGCGCGCGGCGCAGGTATCGTTCGCGCTGCCTGCGGGCGCGTTGCTTAGCGCGCTGAAGATAGACCAGCTGAAGCTGAGTGGGGAGACGTATAAGCCGTATAAGGGCGTGCGCGGGCGCGCTTTGGGGCGCATTGAGTGGAGGGTCGAGTGGAAAGGAGGATAAAATGAATGTGTTTCGAAAGAGAAATAAAGAGAGATCTCCGGGGCGTGTGCTCACCCACTCGCTCCCCACGATTAATTGTATTTGATCAGGTGTTGCACGCCGAGACTGGATGACATGGAAGACAAGATCAAGCGTGGCAGGATTGGATTGAGCGCTCATCTGGGATTGGAAGTTGAATTGGTATCTCTCGGCGTTATGAAGGCCGAACACGCTTTCCGCCTAGCTGTGTTGCCGTACAGTACGCACTTAACTTTGGTTGACGGAGGCCTGAGAGGCTCTTTGCACCATCTGGCAGCCCCTCATGTCTTTCCTGTCCGTAGAACCCCAACCCAGAGTATTTTTAGAGGACTACTCGAAACAGTCTGCCCTTCCCTTGCCCCTTCCAATTCGATACACAACTTGACAACGATGTTGACGTTGTCGCATATCGCTATCATTTCTTCCAAGAAAGCTCGACCTGATTTGGATCAATCTCAGTGTTTACTCCAATTACTTGCTGTGTACTTACTACGACTGCCAGTGCAGTCGCACTTTCCGCGCTCCTATGGCCATGGGTGGTCACACGATTTCACTCGACTCGCTTCTATGGAGCACCGAGTCGCGCATCCACACGCTCCTGCAGCTACTATTAGTGGGAACGCTTTTGGATTGTAGCCGCTACCGAATTACCGGTTGCTTCACCAGGACCAGGACCTTGTTTCTCTGCGCGTACCAGACTTTTCGCTAACACAAGTGCGTGCTCGGAGAGGCGTACATCATGTGCCGCCGATGATCCATGATCAACGAGTCCGAGTCGAAGACGACGTTCACACCACCCACACTCACCACGGTCGTACACATGTCAGCTGTACGACATGCTCTCTGCGACGTGCACAGCTCTGATCTGAGATCCAAGTGGGTCGTGGCGGAACCACGACCATGTGGCGTGCCACATCTGCAGGCGCCGTAAAGCCATTCTGCATTGCATCTGTCAAAGTCTGAGGGTTGGATATGGTGAATTGAGTTCTCGTATCAGAATGCGTCTCGGTACGTTTTGTTTGCCGTCGTATGCGCGTATATTCGCGCTGTGTTCGCATGTATGTGTATGTGCCTACTTACTGTATCAAGCACGATCGCCTCGGGTTTCCTTACTGTAGCAAAATGACGCTGTATTTGCGTCACAAGTTTCCGGCTTACTTTACTGGTACTGTACATGTATGAGTAGTATAAATGGGCTCGAACGCGAGCCCCTAAATGTATCAGATTTCTGTCCTTCTAAATTACCGGGCCTTCTCTCGTCGTCCGCGTTCGCTCGTAAATCACTCGTTCATCGTTTCAAACCTACTTCCGCGTCCCATAACCTTACCAGGATATTCCTATATTGCTATACACAAGTCACACCACGGTGAGGAGGGCAACAAAGCATCATCATTATAGATAGGAAGAGAACCTTTACATATGGACGAACCAAATCTCTCGGGAGAACTCCGTCGAACTGTAGTACAACGTCCTTTAATATATTCGTACCTAGCCTGCCCGCGTGAGTGAAGGGTCTGAAAACATCGGCTATTCCAAGGCCCTCGTCTTGTTGTTGCGACTTCAGGGGAGCGGAGCACCGGGATGCATTTTCCTGAGGTGACTCTTAAATAAGTAGAACCGCCCCTCCGACCACTCGAAGTCGCTACAGTAGGGGCAGGGACTCCGCCGTAAATGTCTGTCCTTTATATGCCTGTTTAAGCCTTGCCTCTGTACGAAGCCAGAGGAACACCTTGGAATGTCGCACAAGTACTTGGAGTTTCGACGCGCCGAGACACGACTTGATAGTGGGGTAAACGCTACCGTGTTTGCGAATCGACGTACTCGATGCCCAAACGATGGTGCCGCCTCGTCGTGAGTAAAGTAGGGATCGAGGGGAATATAATCGTTTAAAGTCGAGTCCGGGGGATGAACGGCTGAGTAGGTGTGTGAGTAGGTGTGTGAGATGACTTCTTAACTGGGTGATGGTAATAACGTTGTGGTCGTACCTAAGGGAGTGGTCGCCGTGCCGCTGTCCCGCGTCGATACACGGATAGCCATCGGAGCGGAAAACGTCTCGTTACCGCCAGATTCACCGGAGTAAGACCTCGCCCAAGATAAGGGGCGAGTAGGGGGCACGAACACGCGAGAGGTATCCCTAGTGACGTCCATCTCGGCGCTGAAAGTTTGGGGAAGGGTCTGCGAGAAGCAGAGGCGATCAAGTTCAATGCTTCGATGTAGGGAAGGAGGTGGCTGCAGACTCGAGGCGGATGGGAACTATGCGGACAACGTCAAGAACTGGTCGATGCGGAACATAGTGCGCCTCACCAACATGCCCTCGAAGTATCGTGACCCCGACGGGAAGGTAGAGCCTTCGGTGGGTGAAGGATCACGACCATCAAAAGTCGGACCGAATCGTAGGGGACACGACGCCGGAAGACTAACCCCTTCTGTAGGGTATTGGTGGCCGCTAGGGGGATCGATGAAAGAGTCCGCTACATCAAGAAACTCCGCTGTAGCGTCCTCGAGACTAACGTTCGTGTAATAGAGTCGAGGTCCACCCGAGAGGTCATAGGGAGGTAGCTGTAAGCGTGTGTGTGCACAGTCCCGCAGAAGGTTCGTATAAGTGCAGTCACCCTGAGGTGTGGAGGAAGGGTGTTGTGAAACGGGGGCGGGATCGAACATCGTAGGCCAGCTGAGCTGGTCATCAAAGAGACGCCGATAGGAACCGGTCCCAACGAGCGACTCTTCGTCGTTTTCCAGAGCATTCATTGAGATCGGACAGCACTGGAATTCCCTCTTGGTCAGAAAATATGTGTCCGGACAGAGGTCGAAGGAGAGCTGGTTCTGGTTACTCAGAGGGTCGGTAGAGGTGATGAAGGCAACGGAGGGGGGTGATCTGGTTTCCCTTCAAATGCTTTTGAAGTCGCGGTGGCACGCCGCGAGGTAGGTCGGTCTGTGGACCCTACAAGGTCTACACACGCTGGGTGACGCCATCACAATCCCTTATCAGCCGAAAAAAAGAGAGATCTTGTGAGAAATAACGCTATAGCCAAAAAGTGTTTGGCACTGCAGATTACTTCGCCGCAGCAAGTAGTCAACGCGTCGATCACTTTTTATTATCCACATTGTATATTCGCTTACCAGGTGAAGGGCGAGCTTCTTCGGATTATTCCATCTTGGTGCCCACTAAGAACACGTTGAAAATGGTGCCGCGATATGACGGGAATTCGTGCATGTTGGCGTCCTTAGGAAACAAGGGCGCTCAGCCCGTGTGGCTCCAGCACTCCGTTGGCATGCTCAGGCATGGCACGATCTGTCTATTCCTGGAGCACCCATGAGATCAGCACGTGAACTAGCTCCCAAAACCAAGAAAAAATCTTAACCCAAAGAAAAGGTCGCCAGACCCGGCGTCAGAGGTATGGGTGGTAATTCGTTCTGTATGTTTAGAACGACAAGCACTTTCACACTTGCGAACGAGTCTGACACTGAAGTACGGCCGGTGTGACTGTCGCGTTGCGGACGTGATGGGCATAGACGTCGGTTTAGCAAGAATTGCCAGGAAGAGACGAGGGGAAAGAAGGGGGGATCACCACTACGACGTTATAGCAATGACGTGTGAGGTTCACACGCACGGTGCTTATCGCAAAGTCTAGGCCTTGGCTGTGGTTGAATTCCGGCCAAATCCTACTGGCACTCCGTGAGAAATTAGACAGATGGGTTACTCTACACCAGAACCCGATGTACCTGGCCGTTGTCTTCGTTCATATTTCGGAAAGCATCGACGAGGGTAAAACTAGGCCAAGGGGGAGTAGGAGGGATTTTCAAAGCGTGGTCTCAGGCTTGCGGTCAACACGCAAATGCTGTCCGAAATGCATCACGATATCGGTACACGTGCTAGCAATTAACGCATAGTAATATACCATGGCGACTGGCAGTGGCCGTGTACGTGCGGTCCTGGCGGCGCGGACTCGGATGTACCCCGAGTCGCGCTGCTCCGGTTCGGACGTACCGAAACGGGCCGACAGGTATGCTATCCAGTGTCTCAGATTTTTCCCTCTCGCCTGCTATGAGCTTGCAAAGTGGAATGGGGATATTCTCCTCGTGAGTACATTTCTTCTGTATTTCTTGTTCCTATTTCGGAAACACTTGTCACATTACTACGTTCACCCGGCGTGCTCGACGACGTCGCCGTTGAGCTCCATCTCGGCCCCAGCGGAACCGGCGCGACGTGCGCCTGTGCGAACGGCGGCGGCGGCGAGTGGATGGGCCAAGATTCTTGCTCTGCTTCACGTCGTCTCAAACACAAATTTAACAGAATACGAGGCTCATCTCAATTCGATCATATCAAGGACACGTCAATCACTGTACTAGCTTTTACTACAGAATCGAGCCCTGGACGTTATTGTCAACCAAAGTTAGCCAAACAGATAGTTAAACCTTACCGATTACAACGCCACTGGCGTCACCACACTCAGAGTGGACGGCGAAGAAGAAGGCTCGTCCCTCTCGTTCAACAAAAGCACATTGATCTTGTCGCCTGATACATCAACCTTAAGGTGGTAATATTCCCCATTCTTCACAATGTAGAACTCCTTGTTAGTGATCAGTTTGAGGGGGTAGCCGACCATCGTGAGCGGAGCGTTCACGGTGCCGCTTGCATCCTTGGTCCAGGTTCCGAGCACGTACGCAAGGGCTCCATCCTTGATCCCGGATGGGAAAACAACATACAGATTCTCGTCCACCATAAGAGTGCCAGCAGTCATCTTTCCCTGGTATACGATGAGTGATGCCATTGTGTGTAGTCGGTTGATGTGAAGATGCCTGCGGGACACCTGTCAGCCGAAGAGAAACCAAGAGAATGTCGAGAGCACGTACGGTTTAGAAATGGAGGTAAGAAGTGAACTGCCCTACATTTTACTAGGAGCCAGATTTTATACTAATCCAGAGGGAGTACCACGTGAGTGCATGCCAGTGAGCACTATTGCGACCAAAATCAGCACGTCAAGCCGGCGCCGTTAGAGGCGTTGGGATAATGGAAGCTGTTCACGGAATCGAAATGTGTCAGGGAGATATGATGATTTGACTTGCGTGCGTGGATCGAAGCAGCGGGGACTTGCCCAAGGACGTACCGCAGATGTAATTGTTTGAGTCATTTGATCTGTCCATGTGAACCTTAGTACTAGGAATCAGACTCATACCGGCCACGGAAGGTCTTCGACTTCTCGTTGAAGCGAAGCGGGGACATGCCTGGGCCGGAGAGATAATCATTTGACCTGCCACTGGCACATGTGCGAAGTTGCGAATGAACGTAACATTTCTTCGCTTAGTACTAGTTGACACCGATGATGGGTGGTCTTCACTGTATCGAAATGGGGACCTCTTATTTTTGAAATCCATATAATACAAGGCTGGTCGTCTAGTGGAGACATTTAATGTGCTAATATAAGCTGAGGCTCACCTGCGCACGAGGGTTATAGCACATAAATACAAAGAGGCACCACCTAGCCTGAGGTAAAAGGCTTGGAAATGAAGTGTGAAACGTAATGAAAGCACTGGCATCTTAACAGCGGGCGCGGTAGGAAGAAGCGAGTCAAGAAGGGTGCACTTACTGCGGGTTGCCCTTAGGCAGGGTCAGGGTTGCGGTTGGAGAAGTCATTCATCCGGGATCAAAAAATCCCGGGGTTTCTTTGTTCAGTGCAGGCGGGGAACTAGAATCAGTACTGCCGTACTAATTATGGAAGGTCTTCGTGGAATCACAACGGGGACTTGACTTACATTTGCCATGAGGATCCTTCGGGTTCATCCACTAACACGACATAAAAATATGGTCGTTTGACTCACACGCGTGGACCAGACTCGGACGTCATCTCTCCGCCTATGAATTAGATTCACGAGCGATTTCGGAAGGGCCGTGGAGGGGCCCTCTGCAAAATGCTTTTCACGCGTGTGAGGTTGTTTGAATTCTGAATTTATGCAGGTTCAATTCAGACGTAAGCAACACACGTGTAAAACATCAAGGGATACATCTTTTGCCTTGTATCTTTTCAACCGTCGTTGTCTCGTTAAGGCAAGCAGGCATCTTCACCATCGTAAACATATCCGTTTGAGTTGTCTACTATTTGTCGTCTATGTTGTAACGTTGCCCTGCCGGAAAATTTGCCCTGGGGTCGGGAATGCGAGAGAGACATTGTAAGCGGAAGAACAGGGGCCCGTCACGGAAAGCAGGAATGGCAGAAAAGTGGATACATCTCGAATTTGGCACGAGAAAAATAGTAGATAATGTGATGTCGTGGACTGTGGTATAAGTGCCAGTGAGAACACGTCCCTTGCCGGTGGTTCAGGGAACGGTGTGTACGTGTGTAAGCTGAAGACTGAAGACGTCACTTCTTTTCTTTTTACCGAATCGACAGCGACGGGCGGACATAGAAATGAGGGGATAGTTAAATGAGCGCGGAGCTCTCGCGGGGTGTCGGTGGGAAGATCAGCCGGAGAGAGGCCGTCATGCCGTAATCGGTACCAGTGCACAGGAGCGTGGGTGTGAGCGTGGGTGAGAAGCCGTGTGCCCTAAAAGGAAACGGAGGTCTGGGAACGCGGTAAGGAGGGATGACAAAAGGTATGGTGTTGCTAGTACCTCATCAGCTGCAACATCAGTGCGTCCGTGGGGAGAACCGTGGGAGCACGTACATCCACTCCGCCGCTGCACGTCGCGCCTGTCGCGCTGGAGTCGACGGCGACGTCTTCGAGCGCGTCTGCGCGCAAGGTGAACGACAGCTCGAACGGGCCTGTTGCGGGTATGTTAGTGGTTGCATGGTTGTTCAGAGCTGGGAGGAAGAACGGACCGCCGTGGTCGGTGATGGAGAGCGACGCGCGCAGCGGGAACGGCACTTGTACATGGAGCTGCGCGGCGGCAGCGGCTGCGAGAGCTGGCGCTGCGCTATGTATGCTTGCTGAGGAGCCGAAGAGGTGTTCCATGGGCGTGAAACGGCCGTCTGGCGGGACGAAGGAGAGTGCTTGATTGAACAAAACGGTTTAGTCTGTGTGGTGAGCGCTAGTCAGTCAGAGCGGAGGAAGAGACAAATCAGGTGAGTACGAACTGGACACTCGGACGGAAGGAAGGCTCAGAGATGGTGTGTGAATAGGTCAACGTGGTAGGTCGGGTGTTCCTGCTCGCGTGTTAGGTGGAGAGCTTGCAGGGGTACGGAGGCCAGGAAAGCCTGAAAGCCGCGCCGGAGAGCTTGCAGTTCGCATCGACCTTGTCTGAACGCTGCTCGTGACGATGGCTCCATTTCCGGATGAACGGTTGGGTATACCAGTTGTTCGGAGGGGAGGCAGCGTACTCACTTGGTCACGACCACGCCCAGCATCTCGACGATGCCAAAGTAGTAGATGTCACTATCATTGTAGCGAAACCCAGCTCGTGCCATGGGATCGGGCTGGAAAACACATTTAGATTGTTCGAACTGGATGCGGATGGTCCAGAGACCCCAGTGACAGAGATAATTTTTCTGATGAGGAAGGGAGGGAGAACAATGTCGCGCAGCGCGTTTGGGGACGTTGCCAGGGGGTGCTCACCAGCATCTATGGTCTCCTCGAGGAGTTGGTGGAGAATATAAACGTTGTCCCTGAGCACTCGGGTGGTCACTTCTCCGAAGCATTCGATGAGGATGTTCAGGAACGTGCAGACGAAGGTGAACACATCGGGTCAACTTGCGAGGGATGTGAGTTCATCATTTAGCACCGTAGTTACACAACACTCGGACAAGAAAGTGAGAGTGATGCTGAAGATGACAACATGCGGTCGCATCGTCCGGGTCATGCAAGGACTGGGTCAACATCTTCTGGACGAACAGCCGTTGCGATGGCGCTTCTGTTAGTTCTGTAGGCATTGATATGAAGTGGATACATGGGCAGAAAAGAGCGAAAGGAAGTTTGCACGATTGGCCTAGCGTTCGTCGAGTCCAAGACGATGAGAACGTCGACGGCCATCTCCGGAGCGATGAACGAGACGCGGCGACGGATCGGTCATGCAACCTCACGTGCTCGCTAGATCTAGCCACCATCACCATGCCACTGTACAATGCACACCCAGACAAGATCCAGTCTCTTCTTGCAAAATCCGGATTTCGAGCAGCAGTTCACTCTCGATGGAGATGTTCTCGTTTCCATAACTTGGCACTTTCACAAACTGTTCACCCTCGGACTTAGGCTCCTTACGTGAATAAAGAGATTCGCCGCGAACGGCCGTCAACTAAGACGACGTTGGGCTGCTCCAAGACGCATTTGACCCCAAGCATTTGCATGTCAAGTGCGTCGCACTCGTGAACGACGTAAGCCCACTCGAATTTCCTCCGCTCGTAATAAAATGACATTGGCGTGGCAATGGCGCGGCATATCAGGATCTTAGTCGGTAGGCGCTGCACTTTCTCGCGCATACACAGCCGGTGGGTGCATCTTTGGCGCGATATTCGGAATGGGCACGAATGGCGCGTACCTCGAGTCGAGCAAGCCGCCAACGTCACCAAGCTCGACAACTGCCCTGCAGCGGCGGTTGGTGGCGTATTGATGGTTAACACCGAGTGGGGCGCGTTCGACAACGGACGCACGGTGCTGCCCCTGACGCCGTGAAACAACAAGGTAGACTGGGAGTCGATCAACCCGTGCTTCCAGGCGTATTAGAAGTTCGTTCATCTCGGGAATGTACCTCGGCGAAATCACGCGCAACGTCCTCCTCATGCTCGTCGACGCGGCACCGCAATCGACAGCCGATCCTCTTCGGCGGCAGAGGCACCGGTGATAGACCGTATGCAATCGGCGTCGATGGGAGGTGAGTGACGAGTGAACTGGTGATGCAGAATTGACATTGTTTTCCCTTTTTGTTAGTTGGTACCAGCATTACTCTGGCTTTGAGGGGCGCACGCGCGAGGCGCTGCGGATCTTACTTGGCGAGGAGGTAGAGAAACGAGTGGAGATGGGTTCCGTGAAGGACGGAGTCACGGAAGCGGCGTCGGTGGTGCGTTCAACTCACTTCAGCCTTCGAATCCTCCTGGGACCCCCCCGCACTGATTAATCATTGACCCTGTGTTGTCAGCTGCGCTGGGTGCTCTGCAAGCGACGAAGAACAAGAGATTGTAAGCGTAGAACAGTCATTCAACCTCAAGGGGGTCTGCATGTGCGACAAATTGGATAACTCATATTCTGGACCGTGTATTGATTGCATCTATACGTACTTACTACCACTTCTAAGACTGCAACCTTGACCCTGCTTAAGGGCAACCCGCAGTAAGTGCACCCTTCTCGACTCGCTTCCTCCTACCGCGCCCGCTATTACGATGCCAGTGCTTTCATTACGTTTCGCACTTCATTTCCAAACCTTTTACCTCAGGCTGGGTGGTGCCTCTTTGTATTTATGTGCTATAACCCTCGTGCGCAGGTGAGCCTCAGCTTACATTAACACATTAAATGTCTCCACTAGACGACCGGTCTTGTATTATGTGGACATAAAAATGGTTCAAAACAAGAGGTCCCCACTTCGTTACATCCATCATCGGTGTCACCTAGTACTAAGCGAAGAAATGTTACGTTCATTCGCGATTTCGCACATGTGCTAGTGGCAGGTCAAATGATTATCTCTCCGGCCCAGGCATGTCCCCGCTTCGCTTCAACGAAAAGTCGAAGACCTTCCATGGCCGGTATGACTCTGATTCCTAGTACTAAGGTTCACATGGACAGATCAAATGACTCAAACAATTACATCTGCGCTACGTCCTTGGGCAAGTCCCCGCTGCTTCGATCCACGCACACAAGTCAAATCATCATATCTCCCTGACACATTTTGAACAGCTTCTATTATCCCAACGCCTCTAACGGCGCCGGCTGTCCGTGCTGATTTTGGTCGCAATAGTGCTCATTGGCATGCGCTCACGTGGTACTCCCTCTGGATTGGTATAAAATATGGCTCCTAGTAAAATGTAGGGCAGTTCACTTCTTACCTCCATTTCTAAACCGTACGTGCTCTCGACATTCTCTTGGTTTCTCTTCGGCTAACAGGCATCCCGCAGGCATCTTCACATCAACCGACTACACACAATGGCATCACTCATCGTCTACCAGGGAAAGATGACTGCTGGCACTCTTATGGTGGACGAGAATCTGTATGTTGTTTTCCCATCCGGGATCAAGGATGGAGCCCTTGCGTACGTGCTCGGAACCTGGACCAAGGATGCAAGCGGCACCGTGAACGCTCCGCTCACGATGGTCGGCTACCCCCTCAAACTGATCACTAACAAGGAGTTCTACATTGTGAAGAATGGGGAATATTACCACCTCAAGGTCGATGTATCAGGCGACAAGATCAATGTGATTTTGTTGAACGAGAGGGACGAGCCTTCTTCTTCGCCGTCCACTCTGAGTGTGGTGACGCCAGTGGCGTTGTAATCGGTAAGGTTTAACTATCTGTTTGGCAAACTTTCGTTGACAATAATGTTCAGGGCTCGATTCTGTAGTTAACAGCCTAGTACAGTGATTGACGTGTGCTTGATATGATGAAATTGAGATGAGCCTCGTATTCTGTTAAATTTGTGTTTGAGACGACGTGAAGTAGAGCAAGAATCTTGGCAACTTGAAGAAGTAGAGAGCTTTGGCCAAGACTTCGGCGGGGCGCTACTGTAAGTTCGGTGATCACATTACAGTATATCACTGGCATCACTGGACCCTCCGGAACTCCTACAGCTTCCTTGACGCCACCGGACCGACCCCGACAATCTAAAATGCGTTCTCCAGCCTGGTCCCACAGCGGGCATGGCACGAAGCTGGTCTTTTCTACAGCTACGTGAATCAACCACCCTTTCGGGAATAGATTGATCTTGCCAGCTCGCGCGACTTACACGCCAGCAGGAACACCCGATCTACTTCTCGCTCTGACTAATTCACACACCATCACCGTTTCATACCCACCTATCTCTCCTGATCTCTCCCTTCTCCTCATTACCTTCGGATACTACTGTGGACTCGGAGTGCAGCCCCCTACTGGGATTTCCGTCATCTCAGCAGACCCTTACGGAGATGAGTACACAAGAACAGGCCACACCCGAGCTGAGAGGCGCCAAGAAGGTGGGAACATTGGCGAATAGTACTCCGGCGGAAGTTGTGTCCATTCCGTCGACATCTGTCGATGAGTGGCGGTTGCGACTACCCCCACACCCAGAACCGCTGACGATCCCGCAAGGCCCATCCGAGAGCATGCCATGCACTGCCTCGGATATCCCCATCTCCTCTGCGACCAGCTTGCAAACTAGAGTGGGGAGGTTCTCCCCATGATACGTACTTCTGAACGCCCCGGTTTCATAGGCACATTTGTATTTTGGAAAAACCTGTAACTTTACTACGCCTTGCCCACTAGGAGTCCGAGAGTTGGGTCGTGGTCCTACATGTTTCAAGGGCTTGCTGGAGTGACTTATGTTGAGCCAGTTTCGACTCGGCCGAGTCGGTCGCCGCTGCGAATGTTGGTAAGTTCCTTCGGGGCGATATTGTGTTGGTCATCACAGGTTGTTTGAATTGTATTATTTTTTGTTGCACTCTTCACTCGAACAGACGAACGAATGAGCGGTGAGCAGAGAGATAACATAAGCACTCGACAGATCGCACTCTAGTAAGCCTCCCCCTACTTGCGGAACGCGTACCGCGCATACGCTTCCCGCACAGCCGCCCAGTCCAAGCATGTCCAAAAGCGCTCCAAGTACGTCTCCATACCCCAAACGCCGTATCCCGCAGCCATCCACGCATGCTCGTGCACGCTCACACAGAAGAGCGGGTACAGCGTCTTCCCGAGCGCGTCGAGCGCGGCAGGCGAATCCGACGCGCCATACATTCCGTTGCTGCTGCCCGCTACTGCCCCCGCGTCCGAAGGAGCGAGCGCCGGGTCAGACCAGACATTAGTGGGGCGAACAGAGTCGGACGCGCGTGCGCTCGTGGATAGCGCGCGCGCCTGTGCGGGCGCCGCTTTCTGCGTACGGCCCGATGGCGGGGGCGGGGGTGTAGCGGGCTTGTAGACGCCGCCGAGCTCGGTGCCGTCCGGCGCGAACAAAGACTGCCTGCGCTCGGCGACGAGGAGCGTGCCGGCGCCGTAGGTGGCGACGACGCCGAGACGGCCGAGCGCGTCGGTGACGAGCCAGACGAAGCCGCCGGCGCCGCCTCCGGAGTTCATGCCTTGCGCGGCGGCGGCGACGTAGATCTTGAGGTCGGCGAGGGAGCCGAGCTGCGCGGTGATGACGTTGGCGAGCGTGAGCGTGCGCTCGGGGTTGATCGGTTTATTGGTCAGCGCGAACTCGTGGTTCAGGGCGCGGGCTATTGGAGGTTTCTGAATGGGTGTGGGTGTAAGGTTGTTTTTTGGGGGAGGCGGGGTGACACGTACGAGATGGTGGAGGAAGAAACTGTTGTTGAGCGCGAGACTTGCGTAGTTGAACGCGAGCGTCTGGCTCTCGTGTGGTGCGGTCGAGATGACGATCTGGGCGACGCTCTGATTTTCGAACTTGGTGCCTACGCCGAACCATCTCGTCAGTCCCCAAACCCCGGAGCAGCAAATAGAAAGGGACCTTTTATTTGCTCGTTGAGGCGGTCGAGCAGACCCTGCTGGTAGTCCTCCGCGATGACCTTGAGCGCGGCGGGCGGGAGAAAGTCGCCCATGCCATCCTCGATTTTATATGGGAGCGGGACGCGGACGTGTATGTTGCGACGACGTGACGCGGTGGCCAGTAGCGGGCGTGGGGATATGGCCGGTGCTGCGGTGCTGCGCCATGAACTTGCAGCTAGCCGCACGGCGCGTGTAGATGAGCAGCCCGCTGTTGCGAGGCTCTGTGTGAGACGGTGCATGACACGACAAGAGGACAAGTGAGCTCGAGTGGTTGGACAGGCAGAGGGCCCGGGGGTCTTGGGCAGGACCCAGGACACCGGGCCTTAGCACACTCGCTGGACACGTTGTAACGTTAAACCTACCAAAATGGCTGGACCCAAGTCATCGTCGAGCACCGCTGCCGCTAAACACGCTCCTTCGTCCACTAAACCCGCCCCGTCCTCGCAGTCCTCGGTCGCCCTACAGTCTCTTTGGGGCGCGTACCACGACACGACACCCTCCCGCCTCAAATTCATCGACTCCTTCCTCGTCTTCCTCGTCCTCTCCGGCGTCATCCAATTCGTATATTGCGTACTCGTCACGAGCTTTCCTTTCAACGCCTTCCTCGCGGGGTACGATATTTACGACTCCTCTGCGGATAACGATAAATACTGAATGCTGCGGACAGGTTCGCGAGCACCGTCGGTCAATTCGTGCTCACTGCGTCGCTGCGCTCTCAAGTGAACTCAGTGAATCGCGCTTTGTTCAAAGATGTGTCACCCGAGAGGTGCGTATATTTACTGAAAACCCTCATGGCGTTGTTCTAAAAACACATTGCAGAGCTTTCGCAGATTTTGTCGTAGGCTCCGTCGTGCTGCACTTTTTCGTGTTCAACTTCCTCGGTTGATCACCTCACGCTCTTCCCATTTGTCCAAAAGAATAATATCATCCTCAAAAGCTACCCGAGCGAATTTAAGTGACGAGTTCGAGAGTGGATTTCTTTCCACGAATGGCATATGAAAAAGAACCGAGTAAGGGAAAGGCGCGTCCGAAAGCTACATAAATATCTGTGTGCGTGCGAGCAGGATTATCGTCCGTGAGGCGCGACCAGTTAGTCAGCCATGAGGGTCTGGTGTAAGCGTACAAACGCGACACGTACATAAGACGAGGCGGCAGCTACTTGCGTGTATGCGTACGTGTTGCGCGACGTCACGCAGCCGCCTAGCGTCTCCGCTCAAAAGAGTTCGACCGCTGTAGTACAACAAATCAGTAACGTGGGCACACGCACGAAGCCCACGAGGCAAACCGCCCGCAGGACAAAAAATACGCACCCCAAAGACCACCACTGCAAAATCAAACACATACTCGCCTGTCATGAGGGCCTACCTCAGCACCGAGCAAAACCGCGAGAGGAGTGAACAAAGAGTGTACCGAGTTCGAGATACGAGCGAAGCAGCTCTATGACATGCCAGTGATGAGCGGGTTGTAAGTGGGAGAGATGGTGGAATGAGTGGGCACTCACGACGGACGTCCTTGTTTGGTACCTGCGACAGCGCAGGCCTATATGAGATCCACACCAGCACCAACAGTGAATGGTTGTCATCCTCGGCTCAGGCGTAAAGGCTCGGGGAACACACGCACGTTAGGCCAGTGGTGCGCTTGACACCGGCGAGAAAAGCACTGATGAGGAGGGCATCGAAACCGAGGTGCATGAGTTTTCCAAACATTTTTGCTTATTTCGAGGACTTGAGACTGGTTAATGGGAGAGTGCGAAAGTAGCAAACGCCTCGATGCCGTGACGCACCTTTATCTCTCATGTCACGTGTTTAATTTAATCTGATCAAAGGGACTCGGACTCGAACTTTCAGAGCAGCGCTTCAGACATGGGCGATACCCAAGATTATTTCTCAAAACGAGCTGCGCTCATCCAGGAAGACAGATCTTTACGTCGGGAGAATAACTCGCTGCATTTGTTGACCAACAATGAGTTGGCTGCAGACAAGATTGTCAGAAACATCCGTGCCGAGGAGGCGGTTTCTATCTGGGGAGTCGAGCGCGACGAATTCCCGCATCTGTTCCCTGGCATGGAATTTCTGACATGTATGTGCTCATACCTAGATATATGCGCGCTACTTACTCGGGCGCAGCGAAACGCATAATCGATCAAACGAAAATTTTCGAGATCATCTCCAAGGCATGCGCTCCAAGTTTTTCTGCTATTGTTGCACTCACGAGAGCAAAGATGCCCAAGGGAGCCCTTCTCCACGCTCACATAGACGCAACGGTGGATAAAGGGTACCTTTTAGAGCTTGCTCTTAAAGAACCGTTCATGCATGTCCGCGCCTCCTGCGTGGTCACGGCCGCCAACTCTACGACGGTCGTGCCAGAGTTCAGAGCCTTCAAGGAAGTTCAACTGTCCCAGAGCGCCAGCGTCACCGACCTCGACTATCCGGCCGGCAGCTGGATTCCTCTGCGCCAGGCCAGAGAGTCCTTCTCCCCCGGCGGGCCTGATGGCTTCGATAAATGGGTTTTGGGCGCGATGGTGATCAACCCGGCTGAGGCATACGGCACGCACAATTCAGTCACCAAGGTTTGAGATCAAAGTCCCGATTTTTCCTCTCGTCGTCTGAACTTAAAAGGACGCGTCAGATATGGCAGAAGTTTCAGAGTACCTTCAGAGCTACAGCTGTGACTTTTCGACCCATATCTCTTGCGCTTCGTTCGGTTGTTTGACTGTATGCGTCTGAACAGGGCTTGACTATGTATCGTCCTATCTTCCGGCAGTCCCTTCGTCGATTTCTTATGGAGTCGATTGCGGACGGGATATCCTACATGGAGCCCCGTATAAACTTCTTCAGCAAGTCCGTACTTTTTTTCGGACCTGTTACCGTCAGAAGCGTTATAACCTCTGAAGGTACATGTTCGACGCTGATGGCAACGAAACGGTGCCCCATCGCGAATGGCTGTTGGATTTTGAGCAAGCGATCAGCGAGGTGAGAGCAGTGCTCAAGGAGCAAGGCCGCGAGGAAGAGTTCGTCGGTGCCAAGGTAGGGGAATCTATCGAGAATATTAACACTGGCACGTGGTACTAATACGTTGATCATAGTTCATCTATACCACGATCCGCATTTTCTCCCCTCAGGAGATAGAGTGGTACCTGGAGGACTGTATCGTATTGAAACAAGAGTTTCCCGACCTGATCGCCGGGTTCGATCTCGTTGGAGACGAGAACGTGGCGAGGCCGCTGATCGACTATATCGAGCCGCTTTTAGCTTTTAAACAACGTGTCAAGGATCTTGGGCTGGATCTGCCGCTCATCCTCCACGCAGGAGAAACGCTCTCCGATGGAGGGAAGGCCGACAACAACTTGTACGATGCCTTGCTCCTCGGGACGAAACGCATCGGTCACGGGTGAGCGAATCGCGTTGATGCATTCTTTGGCTCAAGGGTGAATAATCCTGCGAAGCTTTTCGATCGTGAAACACCCCAAGTTGATGCAGCTGTGCCGGGAGAAAGGGATTGCGCTGGAAGTGTGCCCCATTTCGTGCGTCCATTTTCTTTAATCCGTCGTCATACCTGTTCATATAGGGCCACTTTTGATAGGAACGAGATCTTGGTGTGTAAACCAATCGCCGCGATGTGAGCATTGAACTGACGCGGTCCTAGCGACTTACGTCTTCGATGCCAATGCACCCGCTACCAGCCATGATCAATCAGGGTGTGCCGGTGACGCTCAACTCAGATGACCCGTCTGTGTTTGGTGCGATGGGGCTGTCATACGACTTTTACCAAGTGTTCGTCTCGAGTGAGACGACGGGATTGATAACGCTCAAGCAGATAGCGCTGGATAGCATAGAGGTACGGCGCCGACGGAGCTGTCAGTCCAGTTGAATTAATGACGCTCGTTCTAGTTTTCAACTTTAGAAACTGAAGAGAAGGCAAGGGCGGCGTCGCTCTGGGAGAAGCGCTGGCACGAGTTTGTTGATGATTTGGTAAATAAATCGGGGATTGCCGCAGATTGAACCGTGTAGCACAGTAGACTCATAGTAGAGGAGTACAGTACGTGACCTTTGTGAGTACAGTAGCTGATAGTTACAACAAGACCAGTGAGGACTCCTATCTTACAATCCTTCCCAGCGTGACCAAATCTCCTCGCATCGGCGCTTGCCTAAGTACTTAAGTGTCGTGCTTGCGCCTTCCGCGTCGCTTGTGGTACGTGCCCGAACCCGCGTGCGTCGCTGCTGCCATCCGATTAGCTGACCTGCGTCTGAAAGTGGCGACTTGTCTCGCACTCTCAGCTCTCATACGAGCCTCGCGTTCCTCCCTTTTGATAGCACATACGAACTGCTGCGACTCCATAAGTTTCCTTGGGTCGGGTCCGGCTCCTTTTTTTTCGCTGCAGCCAATACCAATATAGGGCTCGGTGAACGTATCCCAAGATGGCGGGAGCGAGGCTGCAACGATGATTTTGAAAAAGGCGTCCGAGATTTGGAGATCGTCGTCTGTCATTGAATTAAAACGCTCCCAATAGACCCTGAGTTTGATCAAATGTTCATCGAAATCTGCACCGTCCTCGACTGTAGTGTGGAAAAGACTTCGACCTAAAGCATTAATCGACAGACTGTGCCTAGTTGCCTCTGGGTCGTGTATAGCCTCAAGGCTGAGCCACATGGCATTTGCGGTTTCGCATCGGGAAAGGTGGATCATTTCGGGGTTCGAGATGTTGTTCATTATGATCAGTTGGGCCAAAACATCATTGTGATCCCATTTCTCCGCGTCCTGAGCATTCTCGGGACGCTTGATTTTTCCAAAGGCGTAGTCTTCAACACCGCCGAGACGCAGGATGCATCTCATAGCTTCACTCCAAATGACCCAATTCGTGTCATTTAAGGGCTCGTTCAGTATTGTCATGGTCGGAAACCCACGCTCGTTCGTCTCCGGATCTGCCATACTGTGAGGACTCGGATAGGGGTCGAAAACAGAGGTGACAAGTATTCTTCGTATTGTCGTAAGAGTTTTGCGTGACCTAGATCCCTCGGGTAAAGGACAGGACCCGTAATTTAGCGCATCAATTAGTCTGTAGAATGGGAAAGCGTGAGGAGTTGATGGTTAGGAGACGAGAGTAGACTCCTATCTAATTATTTCCTCTTCTGAGATACGTATTTATTACATAATCATGCCGATCATCGCTTACTAATCCTATTTATGAGTGATGTGAGAGAAATCCAGGCGGAGGTTGTTTCTGTTTCCCCCGCATCAGTTGCTGTCGCTGGGTCGCGACTACCTCCGCACCCAGAACCACTGATGATCCTGCAAAGCCCACCCAAGAGCGTGCTATTGAGTACATCGAATTTTTCGCTCTCTTCTTCTACGAGCTTGCAAACAATGCAAACTGGAATAGGGAGATATTTCTTCCGTATATTGTTTTTCTGGACGCCACTGGCGTTCATGTGCACGTTCGTATTTTGGAATACTACATGTCACCTGACTCACCGGCAGCCCGCGTGAACCCCCAGATGTAAGTTAGTTGCGATGTAATTGCTAGGTCGTGGTGCTACGTGTTTCGAGGTTCATGAGAGCCTGTCGTCCTCAACACAGACAATTTCAGCTCTGTAAATGCCACTCCGACCAGCCGGGAGCCGCTACTACGCCAGGAACCGCGTTTTTCATTCTCAGGCTAGCCCGAGTCCAAAAGTTCGATAAGTCCCAGACAGACGACGAGAGGCGTGATGATCAGTCAGTCGGCCATGGGGTTCAGATCATGTAAACGCACAAGCGCGACACGTACATAAAGCGGCGGTGGTCACCTACGAAGACATGTTCCTGCGTGCTGTGTGCACGTGTCAAGACATCAATCAACCGCCTAGCGTCTCCGCTTAAAAGGCCGCGACCACTGTAGTGGTTTAACCAGTGTTGTCACGACCTTGGTCAGACCTGGTCGGTCGGAAAAAGGGTCTCACAGCGACCACTTTTACGGCACGGTCGGACCAAGGTCGGACCTCAGGGTTCACGTCGCTTAATCTAGAGGCCCCCACCGCCCCGTTGTACACAAACCCTCGCATTTTTATGGTACTCTGGATATTAGAATGATAATATATAGGATGACGGGTTCTATATAGCTGTAGTAAAATTAAACGTGAAAAAATGGTGACTTATAACAAAATTATGATGCCAGCGCTGGTCATCAATCCGGACTCTGAGTCTGAGTCTCTGGGACGACGTTCATGCCGCAATGCTCTCTCCAGCTGAGACTTCGTAGGCAGCCAGCTCCTCATCCAGTGCTCGGATACCTCCTCTCCAGTAGAAGTTCAAGCCCTCTGTTCCGAGATAGAAAGGGTCTGCAGGGTGAATAAAAAGACGGTGAAGGGGAACTTGAATACGCAGGGTGTGACTGGAAGCCCGAGTTGCACCTCTGCGACCTGGAGGGGGTGGGTGTGAGTGCTCAGATGATATTGCAGGCCGGACTTGATCGGCTAGACCAGCCACTGGTGCGTACGCTGGCCTTGACATTGGCCACATTTGTTGGAGAGGGGAAACATTGCCATCATCGGCGCTCTCATCGGCATCGGCATTGCAGTCATCTTGTAACGCGCTCGCAATCAACCTGTCTGCCATGGCCCGGAAATCTGTTGGGTCAAAGCTGTTGTCATCACCATGCGTAGCACCGTGACTGGGATCTGTAGTGGGCTGGTAGTCATAAGGAGACTCAGCCTCTGAGTCTTCCCCGGTCTCCGTTTCGGGGCGTTTTCGTTTGCGACTCCGAGTCTGAGATGGACCATCTTCTTTCTGGCTTCGACGGAGGTCCATTTTGACTGTAATAGTTTTGTGACACGTATCAAGGGCCATCTGATTTCGTAGCTTTGAATGTGTAATCCCCATTTGGCTGAAAGTGCGTTCACAACCAGCGGAATTGGGGACGATGGAGAGGATGTGCTTGGCGAACTTAACAAGGAGGTTGCGACCTCCCATCTTCCCATTATCGAGTGTGCTCCATAATCGCACAAGGTTGACGTCCCGGTTCTATCAAAAGTATCAAGTATTAGCCAATACTCAAGGAAACAAAGTCTCGGATACGCACCTCTCAGTCGTACAGTACCTTCAAATCATCCAAACTCATTCTCTCCCTCGAAAACTCCCTTTCCTCATTCAAATAGTCAAAAAATGCGCCATAGAAGTCGATGCCCACATCTTGAGAGAAGACACGCTGACAGAGGTGTTTGGCCATAGCAAATAGGCCAGCTGGAGTGAGGGAGGGGTCGTCGCGGTTGAAGTATTTGTCCCGAAGGTACGGATTTAGAACAACAGCACAGATGAAAACATCTTGATCTGCTTTTGCCCAGCGTTTTTCAAGGTCGGAGCAAACACCATCTCGAACTTGTTGGTCGATGTCAGCGGTGTTGTCAAATATATGATAGAGCTGCCCGAGAGTGAGAGTCATGCAGTCACATGTGGTGCCATTTCGTTGAAGGATTTTGGCGGCCACACAGAATGGCTGGAGGTGTGTCTTAACACTATGGGTGTTCGCAAGGCGGCAAGGGTGTTCAGTAAGCTGGGAATCTGAAGAACAGTAATAGTACTCACGCCGCAATGTTCCTCCAAAATTCCTCTGAGCCTACTGTCCGAATGATATCCATCGCCTTCTGCTGCTCGGCACCCCTCCCAGATCCTTCAATGAGCTTTTCTTCATCCTCTATACAGCAGCTTCGCATTGGCCATGAGACCTCCAGAAGTCGCCGGAGACTGAAATAGTGGCATGTCCATCGAGTGAGGTTGGGAAGGATGAGTGCGTAAAAGGCACCTTGAAAACTCATTATTTGACGAGTCCGTAACAGGCCAAGTGGGACGCTGTGGTTATTGAACCACTTGATGACCTCCAATGCCTGTGGGACGCATTCCATGAAAGGTGTCTTGAGCTTCAGATAACCGCCAACCATGAGGTTTATCTGGTGAGCCCAACATAATATCACGATCAAATCTGGTCTGGTTGTGAGCAGAAGCCGGCGCATCCTCCTTCCGTCACCACTGTCATCTGTAACCCATGCGATTATCACCACTCCGTACTTGCTTTTAATGTAGAGGATGTCATCGAGTACAAGTTTCAAGAGGTTGTCGCCTGTCTTCCTGTCAGCTGAAATGTCATGTGTTCGGATGAGGAAAGGCTATCAAAGGATGGTATTAGACCTCGCCATCAAAGACCTGAACAACTATCCGACTTACTTCATAGTCGACAGTGACCATGGATGCTACAATTGATGCCTTGGCAATATTCTTCCAACCGTCACATTGACCCGTTGCGATCTTTCCATTTAGCTTTGACCTCAAGTGATCTTCAACACGTTCAACCTCTTTATTGAGAAACTTTCCACTCAATGCCCTTCTGCCTGGTACGTGTGCTCCGGGAATATATTTTGTAATAAATTTTGCCATCTCTGGGTCGCTGGCTGCATTGAAAGGAATACCTGCGGAAATCCATGCCCGAAGCATATCTTGTGAAAACTCAACTTGGCGCTCAGCTGTCCACACTTCATTCGTCTTCTGTCGCTTGCCAGTGGGCACTCTTGCAGCTCCCCAGGGACTGGCAGGTGATGTTGGTGCAATTTGGTGACTACGCATCCGTGTTCGAAGAGGGGTGATAGTAGGAGTCCTGTTACCTAAGGAATTAGCAGCTCCTTTGTGGTATCCGGGTCTTCCTGCTTGCTTCTCGTCCTGGGCACGTTTTCTAACGTCTGGGTTGACCAAAGAACATTTGATTAGGTGTGGAATCATTGTTTTAGCTGGTTTGCCCTGCATTGGCGTAGTGAATGGCAAGGGTTTCTGAACCCGCACGGGTACAGCCCAAGGGTATGGGCGGGTACGGGTACGGGTACGGAATTGTGACCCTCACGAAACCCGTTACCCTTGTCACGGGTTCCGCGGGTTTCTGCGGGTACACAGATCGCCGGACCGGACGTGTCAGCATGTCCAACAACCACCACGACGTGCTCAGCAACTCGTCAACTGCGTTGTATTGGCCCTCAAACGAGCTAAGTTTTGTTTTCCTTTTCCTTTTCCTAACTAACTGCATTGTTTTTTTTTCTTCTCTAGGTTTCAAAACAGCCCGTTTGGCGCGCAAATATGGCGCCACGACACGACACCCAGGCCCGCCATGGCGCTGCGACAGCGACAGCGACATGGCGCTACAACACCGACGCAGCGACGTGGCGCTACGACAATGACGCAGCGGCGTGACGCTACGACAGCGCCATGACGCGGCGCCGCGACACCACGACAACCAATGCGGCGCGTTGTTAAACCGACACCGCGCCCTGGCCTACAACACCGACACCGTGCACTGGCCCTATGACACCGACACCATGCGCTGGGCCTGCGACACTGCCGTCGCGCCGCGGTGCTACAACACTGACGCTGGGGGTTGGGCCTGCGACACCGACGTCGTGCCGTGGCACTACGACACCGACGTCGCGCCGTGGCACTACGACACGACACTGCACGCTGGGCCTGCGACACCGACGTCGCGCCGCGGCACTACGACACCGCATGCTGGGCCTGTGACACCGACATCGCGCTGCGGGACTATGACACCGACACCGCGTGCTGCGACACCGACGTCGCACCGCGGGACTATGACACAACACCGCACGTTGGGCCTGCGACACCGACATCGCGCCATGGGACTACGACACCGACACCACGTGCTGCGACACCGACGTCGCGCCGCGGGACTATGACACCGACACCGCGTGCTGCAACACCGACTTCGCGCCGCGGGACTACGACACGACACCGCACGCCGGGCCTGCGCCACCGACTTCGTGCCGCAGGACTACAACACTGACACCACGTGCTGCGACACCGACGTCGCGCCGCGGGTCTACGACACCGACACAGCGTGCTGCGAAACTGACGTCGTGCCGTGGGACTACGACACCGACACCGCGTGCTGCGACACCGACGTCGTGCTGCGGGACTACGACACGACACCGCACGCCGGGCCTGCGCCACCGACTTCGCGCCGCGGGACTACGACACCGACACCGCACGCTGCGACACGGACGTCGCGCCGCGGTGCCATGACACCGACACCAACAGCAGCGAGGTCCAAGGGTTCTGAGAGGCATAGGGAGGTCTTTGTAGTGTACAAGTAGTAGTACAATGTCTGTACACATGTTAACGAACAATATACTAGTATACCCCGGGCCCTGTGCAACCCCTGCGGGTTTTTCATACCCGCATTACCCGCCAAACCCCTCACCCCAACCCGTCGAAACCCGTACCCTTGTGGAGGGTCATGGGTTTAGACGGGTACGGGTACGGGTTGAAGAAATTTACCCCGGGGTTACCCTTGCTATTCACTACATTGGCGGCACAAGTTGTTGGGCTCATTTACTTGTGAGTCCTATATCTGTCTCTAATGTTTATAGCTAGCTTACCTGCACTGTATAGCTCCTGCTCTGTCCTTTTCCCGCCAGTGATACCATTTACACTGACAGATCGAGCCTCCGCTCCTGCAAGCTCTGAAACTTTGAGGGAAAGACATCCCAAGCACCACGCATTGAAGTCGCTTTTGTTCTCCTTGTACAAGTTATTGTCAGTAACAAAATAGTCCCAGCACCAGTGTTTGTGGGTCATAGTTGCTGTAGAGTGTGTCCAGGGAGGGATACAAACGCGGTGTCTTCACCAAATTGAATTCTATTAGTGATTTTAGACTACGGGATCAAGACGGGATTCAATAATGTATTCATTTGAGTCATATTTGATTTATTGGTCAGACCCTAGCGACCGGCCCCAGACCATGTGGTCTAAATTGACTGACCACCGACCACTGACCATTGGTGACCTTGGTCGCTCCGACCTTGACAACACTGGGTTTAACAAATGAACAACGTGAGCCCACGCCGCACGGAGCCCACGAGGCGACCGCCTGCAAGACAAATTTCAGGAAAAACAACATGGATATGCGGCACCAAACGCATACCCGCCTGTCGTGAGGGCACACCTCAACATCGAGCAAAACCGCGAGAGGACTGAACAATGCGTGTACCGAATTCGAGATACGATCGAAGCGGTTCTACAATTGTAAGCGGGGGAGAGGACCAAGAAGCACGATGGTTGTCATTGCCTTTGTTTGGTATCTGCGACAGCGCCCCATACGAGGTCTACGACGGCACCAGCCTGAGCTGTCAGCAACGGTGACATCGCCAACAACGAATGGCTGTCTCCCTCGGCTCAGGCGCAAGGGTACAGGGGGAGGACACGTACGTTACGCCGTGGTACGCTTGACGCCTAGAAAAATTCTTAGATGAGGCATCGAAACTGAGAAGTTTTCAAACGTGTTACAGTGTTACTTTTCTGAGAGTCGAGAGAGACTAACTTAGAGACTAACTTAGGAGAGATGCATAATCTAATCAGATCATCATTGCCTAAACTGGAACTATGACAGATAGGGGCTATTCAGCTGTGTCAATACCGTTTCTACTTTCTTTGCAGCACACTCGTTTTTTGAGACTCACACTGGCAAACGCCCACCTCGATCGAACCTAGGTCAATGTTGCCGAGTGCTACCTGAATGGTTCAGTTTTTCCTGGATATGGAGTATGAAGCCTGAGCGTGCCGACGCGTGGCAGAATATAAGAGCGCGGGTCACGTCCAAGTTCCATTACTGCTGTCAGCCTGAGTCGGACACACGAGGGGGGTGCGTATAAACTCAAACCCGGCAGGTGGAGCTGGGGACTGAGAATATGCATAATGCCTTTTCTCTGCTGCCTGCGGCGACTTCAAGTAGTTGAGAGTGGAGCAGGTGAGGCTCGCCTGAGGTCAGAGGTGTGTACAATGTGGTGTTCGACGTGCCCGTCGTCTTAGCACCCCAGCGTTCTGGAACCGAACACGCGTGCTACTTCTACTGACGCTTGGCGGCCCGAAAAAATATACCTCATGGTCGCTGCCTTTTTAAACACGAACAGCCCACTGGAGTGCCCTCTGCGCCCTCTAGAAATCCCCCCATGTCTTTCATCTCCGTAGAACCGCAGTCCAGATTGGATTCGGAGAGCCACTCCAACAGTCGCCCAAATCGCTACCCAGCGTCAAATCGTGGCAAATCGCTATTTGGCTTTCTTCCAAGAAAGGTCGGTGTTATTGGAGGCCGACACTTTACACTAACTGTTCGACTTTTAGGCGGAGTATCGAGGCTACTTAGTCAGTTATCGTCCGAAAAATCGAACCTGCCATGATGTATCTTGGCTGATTTCTTTCTCCCGAAGTATCGATTCGTTACGGAAACTCCATCGTAAGGCAAAAACTGTTGATGCCTCATCGGACCCACGTGCCGAACCGACTACTACGAGAGCAGCATGGGATAAACTCAGGGACAATCTAGAAAAAGGTACGTATTTGAACACTCTAAATTGCGGCCTGGAGTCCATGGTCGTTGCAGAGGCCAACACCCAGCAGGCTTTCGTGGATATTTTGGAAAACGACGTCATTAAACCCCTCGAAAGTTTGAAGGCAAGCCAAGAACTTCTCGTCCGGGCGGGCATCCCTGTTCTGATATTAGGGGTCTCCCGAAGGAGACGAAAGCTCAGAGAGGGAAGCAAATTGAGGAAGATCTCAAGGAATCTTCTGCGAAGTACGCCGATTACGCAGAAAACACTGTCTCGAAGCTCCAGGAGGCATACTCGAAGAAATCTCACCCTCAGCACTCTACCGACCTCCCGCGACGTTCTCAGGGCACTACGAACAAAGGATTCGGAAGGGGGTTGTCGGCCCTATTTCGTCGGCGGGAAGATTCGCGAGCCCCTGAGCCTGCCAAGTCTGAAGAAGGTATCCCCGATATTGCCCATGGGTTCCAACTTGGTCAACCTCTGAATCAGTGTCCGACGATGACTGCAGGAGGGCTATTCGACTCCTCAACGGCTTGCGTTTGAACAGAGCCGAGATTCTGAAGGACGGATATCATGTATGTGGTATTCTTTGCTAGGGTATTAGTTAACGCTAAGCCGCACATTGCCAACGCAGTGTCTTGAAGACCTTGTTTTCACGACGACTGTCAAGAACGCCCTTGCCAAATATATGGATGGTATGGTGTGAGTGTTAGTTCAAGTTGGCCTTCGTGAGATATTCAAGAATTTGACACTGTATAGCGTAGCGTGCGTAAAGTATGACAACCTGGCAATGAGTACTAGGGCCGAAGTCGAGAAAGCCTTGGCTGGAACAGATACGTCCGGTCTGGCGGCATCTTTCCGTCACTCCCTTTCAAGGCTCCCTTTCCATTTCTATTCCTCCACTCGCTCTGTACTGCAACCATCGTCCCGATGCATATTCGGACCTGATTTTCGGTGTTCCCCTGGTGGACCTTACGACCAACATCAGAAAAATCACATCCCCTTCCCCTTCCCCTTCAGCGCCCTTCCTCTTTTCTGCCCCTTCCAGGTACTTCCACCATACCTTCTTGAGCTTTTCAAATTGCTGCCAAACCACTAACCACTTTTCGAGCTTCTCGGTTTTTACAATACATTATATTGATATTAGGATGCAATCCAGCACAGAATGATTCTACATATTTGCTATCATCGTTACTGCTGTTGCGGCCTGCAGTCTTCGTTGCTGTCGCCGTGGTCGTGTCATTGCCATTGGTCGTCTTTATGACTTTGTCGCTGTCACCTCGTGGTAGCCACGTCGTCCGATGCCATACCCATTGTCATGGACGCGTATTATTTCCCCTATTTTTCTGTATTTATACGGATTTATTCGGTGAAGATATAAAGGGCCGAAGTACAGAGGTACTTGTTAGTCACATGTGTTTGCCACCATGTGCACGTGACCGTGGGATTAGTATCCCTCATTAGTACGGACTCATATGATTGGACGATAAGGATAGAAGGGACTAGAAGGATCTAGAACGTGCTTAGTAGTTTACGCTTACTCGCTGTATTAGGTTTTACTCAGCAAGTGGAGCCGCTCGTAAGCGTTATGACAGAGTGCCACGTCAGCACCATAGATAACGCTATTAATAGACACGACGCGTCAGCTCCTGAGTCATAGGACCTTACTGTACACTTAGTAACAGTGTTCGAACTCAGTTTAGACTCAGCCGCAGTAGTGTATATAAGCTTCCCTGTAGCGTCCTGAGTGGAACCAACTTGTCCTCTTGGTTCTCCACTCAGGTGCGTATTCCCCTTGTACTTCCTTACATCTCCAATGTTAACTTGTCCTCTTGGTTCTCCACTCAGACGTACCACTGCGTGATCACCTTTAGACTTGAGTTCTTGTATAAAGACTCCAAGCGTCTATACTCTCCGCTGTAACGCCACCACGAGCGTTAGTCCGACTTGGACGACGAAAGGGCGTTCACGACTTAGCGAATATCGAGCTGCTAGTCACGTGACTATATCCACGGGTACACGGCGCTTTATCGAGGCACGTGACACGTAAGGCACCAGAACCTTCTAGGCAAGTTACTGGGCGCGGATCGATGAAGACGACTTGCTCGAATGGAGACAAGCGAACTAGAGTGCACAAGAAGAAGAGAAGGTGGTGAATTGAAGAAGACCAAGATGGCGTATCTTGGCCTTCGACGACAACTACTTATACACATACGAGGATGCTTTAAAGCTCCTCCCGAATCTGTACTACGACTAGCAATAATAGCTCGAACCCTATTACCGCTGTCCTAGGAATGAGTCATGCCACATCGGCATGTGATACTGTCCTACTACGCTTACTGATCCTAAGTCCATGACACATTACCGCTTACTACAGGAGTCATCGCCATACAGTAAGGGTCCACTTCGCGTACCGAGTCGAAACGTGACATCACCCCCTTTTCAGCTTCGAGCCCCAGCTCGACGATTCCTACCGCCCCATCCCATCGCGCTGATTCTCTATGCGCGCCACTGCGTCGGCTTCCTGCAGGCGAATCACACACCTCTGATACTCGTCCCTGATGCGCTTCACCTCTCGTTCCTTCTGTTCCACCTCCGACTCCTTGGCCGCGAGCCCCAGACACATACCACGGTAGCGGTGTACTTCGGCTAACAGCGTTGGGTCTTGGAGTTTGACCAACGCTTGGTCTACCGACTTCTCGTACCCACTGCCGATTTCGAGGAACTTCAGGTCGTTGTCGTGGTAGTCGGGGGGGTCGGACAGGTATCGGGACGTCGCGTGGACGGACTTCCCGTACTGGTAATCGGATCCTCGATGATAGGCGAGGACGAACGGGTCGTTGGTGAGGACGAGTTGAGTAAAACGGGCCGGCCAAAGACGTTCGTGAGCATCTCAAATGGGGAAGGGAATATAATGGGCTCCCCTGTTGTAATAGAATCCCGGGGGTGGAGGCGTCTCCACCCCGCGTCGGGGAATCGAGCCATGTTCCTCTTCCGCAGTGCCGCGAAGCGAGGGTCGAATAGTCGGCGGAGCGGTGAGTACCTCCCCGTCGGTTCGGCATAGCGGGGGGGTTTCCGAGTGTGTCGTGGTGTGATGGAGGGCATAACAAAGATGTGGGTTCGGCGAGATATGTTCTTCCGGGTCGTATGGATCTCCCGGGAGTGCGCTGTCCCCTGGCCCAAGGTATGCTTCCGTGTGCGGGGTAGGGGAGTGTGTCGAGATGTGGCAGGTGGCAAGGGGACTGTCCAGAAGAGAGGGGGTCGGCGAAGGAAGAGGGGATGCCTCGGGGGTAGACAGATCGTATCCTCTTGGTTGAAGGGAGACGGGAAGCGGCATGGGTGACAATGCCGTGGGTTGTACTCGTCGCTCTGGGTTCGCATCGTTGGTGAAGGGAGACAGGGGAGCTGTGGTGTTGGTCATGAAGATGCGAGGTAGAGGCAAGCGATGAGGGCGGAGGCGACTTAGCATCGAGAGTGTTGGTTATAAGCGTTCGTCGGCTTTTCGAGTTCCGTTCGAACTCCGCCAGTGCTTCGTCAGCTGATAGATCATCCTTGTTGACCCACTGATTATCCGAGTCAGGGTAGCCCTTCCATTTCACAAGGTATTGCCGTTTTTTGCTTCTGCCGAACAGCCGAGTGTCTAGAATACTTTCGATTTCGTATTCTTCTTCTCCTTCTACTAGGTCCGGTGGCGGGCGCGTGAAGTTTGCTCCATGCATCGGGGTTTCGCGATAAGGTGTGAGCAAATCGATATGGAACACGGGGTGAATGCTCCACTGCGTGGGAAGTTCTAGTTGATAACTGACCGGTGATAGTACCTTAATGACCCTGAAGGGTCCATGCCGTCTTGCCGCGAGTTTCGCCGTTGGTTGATTGGTACGCAGGTGGCGGCCTTCTAACCACACTTGGTCTCCTTCCTGGTATTTGGGCGTATCTCGGTGTTTGATCCACAAGGATTGCGCCTTTTTGATCAGAAACTGGGCTTCTTTCCGTGCTTCTCGGAACTGCTGCAACCTCGTATTCACTTGTGGGATAGGGGACTGCTTATCCATCCAATCAGCGCGTGGGTCGTATCCCATCATGAGTGAAAATGGGGACTTCCTTGTTGCCTCATGGGGCCAGCTGTTGTGCGCGAATTCCGCCATTGGTAAGAAGTGCGCCCAGTTATCTTGACGCTCGTTAGTCCAGAACCTAAGATACTGCTCTAGCCATTGATTGGTTCGTTCCGACTGTCCGTCGGTCCGAGGGTGATACGCCGTCGATATGTTCTGGTAGATTCCAAGGATACGGCACAGTTCCCGGGTGAACTTTGACGCGAACCGCGGGTCTCGGTCACTGATAATTTTTGCCGGTAGTCCGAATCGTTTGAACACATGGATTACGTACAGAGCTGCGGTTTCCTCCGCCGTAATCTCTTCGACGCAGGGTATGAAGATCGATGCCTTGGTGCAGTCATGATCGGTAACCGTCAATATGGAGTCGTGCCCTTGGGAGATGGGAAGTTTAGTGATGAAATCCAAGGCAATAACCTCGAAGGGCTTAGCGTCATGGATTGGCGTGATTGGTACTAGAGGGGCTCGTGTGGGTCGGTTGTTGACCTTGTGTCGTTGGCATTCTGCACATCCTTTTACGTATTCCGTGATGTGCTGCAGCATGTGCGGCCACCAGTAGTGCCTTTCAATGATCCGGAATGTCCTTTTGATTCCTGGGTGGCCATAGACAGGCGGGTCGTGATGGTTGTTGATAATGTCGCGCAGTAGTGAAGGCGTTCCTGTGATTACCCGTGCTCCTTGCTTGTACCATACCCCATCGAACTTCTTGAGTTGGTGAGCGTCGACCCAAGGAATTATTTGACTCTCATCTTGTGCGTGATCCTCGGGCACTTGCGTGACCGATGCTCTTGCGAATACTCTGTCAGGGAGTACTACAACTCCATCATTGTCCTGTTCTCCTCGATCGTAGTCCGGTCGTCGGGATAAGGCGTCGGCTCGGCCGTTATTTGCCCCTTTGATATGATGGATCTCGAAGTCGTATTCCATCAGTTCCAGTACCTCCCGGGCTACGCGTCGACTTATCTTTTGGGCAGATCTCCAGTGCGTCAGGTTGAGGTGGTCTGAGAAGATTTTGATTTTGTGCGGGGATCCCGCCAGCAGGGGTCGCCAGTGTCGAAGGGCTTTGACAATAGCTAGAAGCTCCAGGTCATAGATATCGTAGTTGCGTTCCGCCTCGTTAAGAGTGGCGGAGTAGTAGCCCACAGGGTGTCGCTTTCCGTCTAGCTTCTTCTGTAGCAGTACCGCCCCTACCGCAAATCCGGATGCATCAACTTCGAGTTCAAACTGGTCGGTGAGGTTGGGGTGAGCTAGTACAGGTTCTTCGGTAACGAGCGTCTTGAGCTTCTGGAACGCGCGTTCTTCTTCTGTTCCCCACTGCCAATCTACGTCCTTGCGTGTGAGTTTGTTGAGTGCTCGTGCGTGCGTGGCGAAACCGCGAATGAAGAGGCGGTAAAAATTACAGAAGCCGAGAAAGGATCGGACGTCTTTGACCTTTGTTGGGCGCGGCCAGTCTTTGATGCCCGAAATTTTTACCGGGTCCATGTGAGTTACCCCCTTTTCAAGGATTACCCCCAGGTAATCCATTCGCGGCGAGTGGAAGAGACATTTTTCCGGTTTGAAATAGAGGTCGTGGTCCATGGCTACTTGGAGGACGTCGCAGACTGCGTTGATATGTGCTTGAAGGCCCGCGTTTTCGTGAGTGGCTATCCCTATGTCGTCCATGTATACTCGTATGATAGTACCCAGGAGTTCGTGTTTTGCGATGGTGGGCCCCATTATCTCATTCATCATGGTTTGAAAGGTGGCCGGCGAGTTCGTGAGTCCGAAGTACATTACTAGAGGTTCGAAGAGTCCGTACCGCGTTTTAAAGGCCGCTTTTGGCTCGTCTCCGGGTGCGATGCGGATGTTGTTGTACCCCCAACGGACGTCCAATTTGGTGTATATGTGGCCATTGCCCAGGTCGTTAATGAGCTCCGACATGAGCGGTAGTGGGTATTGGTTGCGGATTGTACACGCGTTGATTTTCCTGTAGTCCTGGACCGGGCGAAGTTTTCCGTCTTTCTTTTTAATGAAGAAGAATGACGAGGCGTAAGGCGACTTGGAGGGGCGGATATACCCCATCTTCAGTTGTTCTTCGAGCCACGTTTTGAGTTGGGCGTCTTCGTCTTGCGTCATAGGGTAGACTTTGCAGTCGATCGTGGTCGGTGTACCTGGTTTGAAGTCGATGGCGTGATCCCAGGGTCTGGACGGCGGGAATCGGTGAGAGGCTTCTTCGCTAAATATTTTAGCGAATCGTTGGTATGGGGCTGGGATCACCGCCGCTACAGTGTTCTGTTTAGCGGCTATGGCTAGCTCCGTAGCTGTAGTACGTAGCTGGCATTCGTCTTCCAGTTCCTGGACTATGCCTTCTTTCTCGTCTTCCGTATAGGCTCGTGCGATAGTGGTATCGTTGTTGGTTACTGCCCCTGCGACGACGGTGCAGGGTTCGGATGGGTTGATTGATCGAATGACTATGGGGAGAGCGTCTTCGTGAATCGTAGCATGGGTCCAACTAATAGTGGGTTCGTAAGTGGCGAGCCATGGATATCCTAGTACTAGGTCTTCGTCTCCGATGTCGGTGATAAGGAATCGGATGACTCTGTGGATTCCTTTCGTCTGTACGTCCAAGTCCACGAAATGAGTGATAGACCCAGCTTTATTTTCTGTGTTGTCTATGTTCCATATTTTCTTTGGGCGCTCCAGTAGCTGGAGTCCTAGTCCCATTCGTTTGGCGAATGCGGGTCTTATGAAGTTATCGGTGGCTCCGGAGTCTACGAGCCCTTTTATGTCGGCCATTGAGTAACTGGTGCGAATCGAAACTGGGATTCTAAGAGATCGAAAGCGAGTCATGATCACAGAGTTACAATTTGTTGCCCTCACCCAGGCCGATGGGTTTAGGCGTCCCGAAAATCCCCTTTCTCCCACAAATCTTGTAGTATGAGGTCTTTTACCTCGTCACTAGCCCCCCTGACCCCTTCGAGCCAACTGCTAGCTGTCTGTTGCGGTTCGGCGGTGTGTGCAACTTGGGCGCGCGGTTCTTGATCGTAGTACTCGGTTTCCATGCTACGGCTGTTGCCTGCGGGTCGCCACTGCTGTTGTTGCGGTCGTTGTTTTCTGGGGCGCGTGCAATTGCGTGAGATGTGTCCGATTCCGCTACAATTGTAGCAGATGACTTCCCTCATATCCCTACGAGGGGCATTCCCTCCTTGTCCTGGTCCTCCTCTCGGGAATGGGGAGCGCGGTTGGTAGTTTCCTCGATTGGGGTCTCCTACTTCCGCTAGTCGGGCGCGTGATCTATCTGCGGACGTGTCCATCGCGTTTGGATCGTATCGCGGGGTCTGGTTGCGTGGGGCGTTCCAGGGTGTCCCCCCAAATCGTGGGGGTGGATTAAAACGAGGTGGTGGTCCTCTCGGAGGTCCCCTTGCTGGTGTGGACATTCCCAGGCGGGCGCGAAGGTGGATGTACTGTTTCTGACGTCTAAGTGCCGCGTCCTTCCATTCAGTGAAGGTAGTGGGTCCGTCGAGTTCGTAGACCTTTGTGAAGAGTTTGCTCGGGAGTCCGGCCGTGAATCGGTCGATAGTTTGTTGGTCATTGAGACGGTAATCAGCTTTCCGACATAGCTGTTCGAAGTTGGTGACGTACGAATCAATGTCGTCACCAGTCATTCTGAATCCTTTAGCCAGTTCTGCTTGGGCTTGTTCCTGTTCCAGAGTGTTCGAGAATCTGTCTGCAAATCCTGCTGCCAGCGTGTCCCAAAGGTATTCGTCATACCGGTCCCTCCCCTGTCGTACTTCGGTGTTGAGCCACTGGAGGAAGCCTAGCGTCCAATTGGCCACAGACGCTCCTTTGATGTATCCCAGGAATAGGAGGCATCTTTTGTATACGTTGCGCATACTCGGTGCGTCAAAGTTGAGCCCCCAATAGGCATGCCATTGCGTGAGGAAAGACTCGTAGTCAGTCCGATCTCCTTTGAATATAGTCGGTGGTTCACCTTCTAGTCTGGGCGTGGGTGCTCCTGGTGCTACTGCTCCTCCTGGAATACCCCCTCCGGGTGGTCCTCCGCCTCCGGGTGGTCCTCCGCCAAATCCCCCGGGAAATCCTCTGTGGGGATGTCTTGGTGGTCTTCCTCCTCCTCCTGGTGGCGGATTATCGCCGGGTGGGTCGGGTTGATCTGGTCCTATGGCTCGGAATATAGCCGCGTCGTCTGCGGTCATGCGGTGCCCCGTAGCAGGGTGGATGGGGAGTAGGAGCTGTTCGGCTTCCTCGCGGGTCCTTCGGATTTCTTCTTCGACCGCTTCGTTGGTGACTGTTTCAGTGATGGTGGCCATCTCGGCTGGTGGGTTTACTCGAATAATTTCTGGTTGAGATATGGGGATGGACTCAGCTAGTCGAGTTACTTCTTCTATTTCCGAGTCTTCGTCGGTGCGTTCGCCCTCCTCGCTGGTTTCTGATGGTGCTGGCGTCCTTGGTTCTGACGTGCTTGGTTCCTCTTCTGGCTGTCCGTCTATGTGGCCCCACTGTTCTCTGGTGGGTAGGTTGCGAGCGTCGATGTCGCAGTTGTAGAGTCTGCCTGCCGGTCGTACTATGTCCCACCTGTTGTCGATCGGATTCCACGTAACCTCTGTCCAACAGACGTGATCGAAGTTGAACTCAACTGGTCTAAACCTTGTAGGTCCTGATGCAAAATCGACGAAGTATCCTGTATTTCCGCGATATTCTCTCCACCTTGCGGCTCCTAGGAACTGTGTTGGTACGTTGCGGTCTCCCCTTCGTTCAAGGGAGTAAGTCTGAAAATTAGTCCACTGGTCTCGAGTAGTGAACGCCACGGTGAGGGATCTTGGTCTTAATGTAACGCCACCACGAGCGTTAGTCCGACTTGGACGACGAAAGGGCGTTCACGACTTAGCGAATATCGAGCTGCTAGTCACGTGACTATATCCACGGGTACACGGCGCTTTATCGAGGCACGTGACACGTAAGGCACCAGAACCTTCTAGGCAAGTTACTGGGCGCGGATCGATGAAGACGACTTGCTCGAATGGAGACAAGCGAACTAGAGTGCACAAGAAGAAGAGAAGGTGGTGAATTGAAGAAGACCAAGATGGCGTATCTTGGCCTTCGACGACAACTACTTATACACATATGAGGATGCTTTAAAGCTCCTCCCGAATCTGTACTACGACTAGCAATAATAGCTCGAACCCTATTACCGCTGTCCTAGGAATGAGTCATGCCACATCGGCATGTGATACTGTCCTACTACGCTTACTGATCCTAAGTCCATGACACATTACCGCTTACTACAGGAGTCATCGCCATACAGTAAGGGTCCACTTCGCGTACCGAGTCGAAACGTGACATCCGCAGTGACTGTGCGTTGGCGCGTGACTTGTCTCCGCGCCGAGTTGAGTGTGCTTACCTGTTCAGTTCACCTTTTCAGTTCACTTGACTTGGCGTAGCGCGGCAGTCGCACCGCTACATTAGGACAAGTTCCTCTTTCACACTCTCGGGTTACCCACCCGCCAGTTTTATCTTCTTTTATCATTTTTCCATCTAGGTGGTTGACGACCATCAGTCCCTTGTGTTATCCACCTCACTCTTTGCCTGTGGACCTCCGTAAGCAGAATCTGTGCATTCGTGGTACAACTCTAGTGTCCGTAAAATCGGCATAGATTGTGCTTGCCTTTATTTGTCGTATCTGGTCACAGTTCGACATCTGGGTACTGGCTGCAGAACTGGTCACCACGCCAGATAAGCTGCAGTTAGACGTTGAGCCAGCCAGGCCTAGCCTGCGACAGCTGTACGCGTAGTAAACAGAAAAGTTTGAGAGCGCTTCGGCGTGAGAGGCAGCCAACAGGTCGAGAAGACTGAGGCAGACAGCCTTGTGGCTCTACACATATCCCTACCCCATTCCTGAGTGTCCCTTTATCGCCGCAGCCTCGCGCAGTGTGAAACAATCACTGTGTATTGGTCTCGCTTGATAGGGCATTCCACGCATCCTCGAGTTAGCGTTTCGCGCTCGTTGTATCCAGTCGTCATAAATCCATCTTCCTCCATTTTTCATCCTGCCTCGCATATTCGCGAACGTTCGCACTCGTCTGCGCCGTCTCTTTAGGAGGAGACAAGCATCTATCCCACCAATCCCGACGCCCCCTAGTAATCAAGCCTCTGCTTCGGCATCGCTTCACGTATTAAGGACACCTCAAATCACCAACGAGCGTGCTCCTTCCCCACCTTTATCACACGGGTCGTCATCAGCTTCATTCCATTCCGCCCACTCCTCCTCCCAAGAAACCCTCGCCCAGTCAGGCGAAAGCTTCATAGACGAAGACGGTGTCAACATCCGTTACCAGGGGTTCCAATTAGAACTGCCCCCTCGTAACCTAGCCGAACAATACGTGCAGGCTATTTACTCGTTCCCCAACTATCACTACGGCCTCTTAGAGCTTTACGGCGTAGACGGTGAAGTTAACGGAACCGGGTATACCGTTCCTCAGTTGGTCGCATTCGCAGCAGACCTAGTCCCACGCCTCTCTCCCCCTCCCTCTCCTTCACCACCTCACAGTGGCTCCCAGCGGTCGGCAGAAAGCCAAGCAGGCTCAAGCTCAGTATCCTCGCGGAGTTCACTCCAAATTCGCGCTCCCTCCCCTCACGAAGAGTGAAAAAGTCTTCACCTCTTCAGTAGTCGACTGGGACGAAATCTCGCCTGACGAACAGCTAATTCTCCTAGAGAATTATCGAAAGGCACAAGAAGAAGCAGAGAGAAAAGAGAGACAGGCCCAACTAGACGCAATGGCCGACCCCACAAAATCCACATCCGCAGCCGCCTCGGGTTCTGCACCCGCTCCTCCCACGGTCCAGGATTGTCTGGACCTCATACATCAACTCAGTTTGGCCATGGGCGTAATAGCCCAGGAGGTCAAAGATCTTACACAAGCAGTCGGCGCGTCTCACGCCACCCGACCCCACTCTAATGGTAACAAAAAGGACATAGTGGCCCGCCCAAAGCCTTGGGACGGGAAAGGCGACTCTACAGAAGCCCGACATTTCCTTGCCGCTTACCATAACTGGGCCGGCTCCACGGGAGACGCAATGAACACATGGCATGACGCAGATAAGAGGTGGTACATTGACGAAGGTCGATGGACCGCGGCCGCCCTCAACCTTATGGAAGGGGACGCGAAAACCTGGGCCCTTCCATATCTGGAAGAAGCCAATCAAGGTGGAACGCCATTCGGTGGAACCTTTGCCGGTTTCGTCAAAGCTTTTAACCTCAGGTTTAGTCCGCGGGACACCACAGATTTAGCGCGAGAAGCGCTCAAAAAGACAAAACAAGGTCGCAAGGAGGTGACCCAGTACATATCTCTGTTCGACCAGTACGCCGGACAGACGAAGTGGTCTGAAGAAGACCTATGCACCCGGTTCTATGATGGCCTCTCTGAGGAAATCAAGGACATCCTCGCATTCACGGGGAAAATAGCTCTAGACTACAAAGACCTGCGAAAGGCCTCGCAAGACATAGATCAACGTATGCGGGCCCGGAAAGCAGAGAAGGGGGGTGAAAGCTCCCGCATCGTACCTACATCAGCCCACCCCGATGCCATGCAAGTAGACGCCACGCGTCAGCAAGGCAAGAAACCAGGGCAGGCTGATATCCTGAAAACTAGAGCAGAGTACCAGACGTGGATGAAGGGGAAGTGTTATGGGTGCGGGTCAACGGAACACTCGAAGAAGGATGGAAACCACGAACGAGACGTGTGCAACTGGTGCCAAAGAGTCGGCCACCGTGCACCCGTCTGCATGACCAAGAAAATGGGGAAGCCAGCTAAAGCTAAGGCTGCAGCAACGGACTCCCCTAGTCCACCATCCTCTTCAAATACTGCGGTAGCATCCGCCTCCTCCAGTTCAAGTACCTCTCCGGCCAAGACGTCACAGGTAGACGTAGCCAAATTGATGGAGATGGTGAAAAAGCAGCAAGAGCAGATCGAATCGCTCAAGGCGGCTTTTTAGTGCAAGGGACTAGCATAGCTGCGTCTGGCCCCTTATTTACAGTAGATGACTCGGCTTCCTGTAGTTGTACCATATGTTTACGCTCTCGCCTCGTTTCGGACTTATCTCCTGTAATACATACAATCAATTCCTCTACCTGTAAGTTAGATAGTAGTGTCGGCTCCGTTTCTTGTCTTCTCGGCCCCTCCACATCTACATCTGCCTCGGAGATGAACAATATATGTAGTGTTCCTGTTGCTCCACCTTTTCTCGAAGCAGCGCCGCACGTGATGATTTCTGATGCAGCACTGTCTTCAACTATTATTCCCGAAACAAAAGATAAAAAATCACATTTTCATATTTCTGTGTATTTAAAAGGACGTCATCGTACTGTAAAAGTAGCAGCAATGGTAGACTCGGGGGCAACTTCGTTGTTCCTCGACAAAAAGTACGCTGACCGCCACAAGATGTTCCAGGTTCCCCTTGAGAATCCCATTATCCTCTATAACATAGACGGGACGCTCAACGAAGCCGGCAGTATCACCCACAAAGTTCGACTTAATCTCCAAGTCGGACCAACGGAAGAAAGTCATGACTTCTTAGTCACTTCCCTTGGCCCAGAGGACGTCATTTTGGGACTACCTTGGCTTAGATTACGGAACCCGGAGATAGATTGGCAGGAAGGCACAATGCGTCTCAATTCCACCGCTGAAATAGCGCAACCGGAACTTGAGATAGAGGTGACGCGCATTATGGCAAACCGTATGGAACGCCGCCGTCTCCTTGCGGAGAAAGTGCTAGACACGGCCCAGGACGAAGTTTTCTGTTTGGCAGGCTTTACGTATAGTCAGCAGATAGCCGAGAAAGCTACTGCAGCCAAGCCAAAGAAAACCTTCGAAGAAATGGTGCCCAAGCACTATCGAGACTTCGCAAAAGTCTTCTCTGAGGAAGAATCCCAGAGGCTCCCTGAGCATCAACCATGGGATCACGCCATAGATCTTGAACCAGATGCAGTTAGGCACTGGAAGATCAAGACGTACCCTATGTCGCCTAACGAGCAAGTGGAACTCGACAAATTCCTGCACGAGCACGTTGCAAAAGGATACTTAGTCCCATCCAAGTCACCGATGGCTTCCCCAGTATTCTTTATCAAAAAGAAAGACGGAAAGCTCCGTCTAGTGCAGGATTATCGCCGTCTTAATAAAATTACTATTAAGAACCGATATCCACTTCCGCTCGCTGCTGACATCATCAACCGGTTGAAAGGAGCAGAGTACTTCACAAAGTTTGACATTCGATGGGGCTATCACAATATTCGAATCCGAGAAGGAGACGAATGGAAGGGTGCGATCGTCACCAACCGCGGACTGTTCGAGCCAAAAGTAATGTACTTCGGCATGACCAACAGTCCTGCAACCTTCCAAGCCCTCATGAACGCAATCTTCGCGGATCTCATCGCAGAAGGAGAAGTCGCAGTCTATATGGATGACATCCTCATCTATAGCCGAGACCTTAACCACCATCGCAAAATAGTACGCGAGGTGCTCAAAAGGCTCGAAAACTACGACCTCTATCTCAAACCTGAGAAATGCGATTTCGAGAAACGTGAAATGGAGTACTTAGGGATGATTATCCGTCCCGGAGAAGTGCAGATGGACCCTGGCAAGGTCTCTGCAGTAAGGGAGTGGCCCACACCCACGAATCTCAAAGAAGTTAGAGCATTCGTTGGGTTCGCCAACTTCTATCGTAGATTCATTAAGGATTTCGCGGCCATCGCCCGACCCTTACATGACCTCACGAAGAAGGATACTCCATGGCACTGGCATTCTGAACAGCAGAAAGCTTTCGACGATCTCAAGGGATGTTTCGTTCAAGAACCTATTCTAAAGGTGTACGATCCGAACCTCCCGACTCGCGTCGAAACAGATGCTTCAGGATTTGCTACTGGCGGGATACTCACTCAGAAGTACCCAGACGGTCTTTGGCACCCCGTTGCGTATCGCTCAGAGTCAATGAGCAAGGAAGAGCGCAACTACGAAATCTACGACAGAGAAATGCTCGGCTTAATCCGCGCCCTAGAGGACTGGAGACACTTCCTCGAAGGCATCTCCTTTGAAGCGATCACCGACCATAAGAATATGGAATGGTGGGCAAGCATGAAAGACTTAAATCGCCGGCAAGCACGCTGGGCATTATATTTAAGTCGCTTCGCCTTTAAGATCACTTACAAGAAAGGAGATTCTATGCAAGCCGATGCACTCAGTAGATTTTCCAAAGACCACGTCAGGGACAATGAGGATAACCGCCAGGTTCAGGTTTTACAACCTAAGCATTTCCTCAATGCCGCCCAAGCACACTTCCGCCCAGAAGTGGACTCCCTTGGCAGTCGCATCAAACTCGCATCCATTAAAGAAGCCGAAGTTATAGAGGGTCTTAAAAGCTTACAAAAGACCGCTCCTAAGGCTCTTACGGATGGAGTCGCGCTGTGGGAAGAAGAAGACGGTTTCGTTTATCACCGTGGAAAGTTATATGTCCCAAACGATCGAGCCCTTAGAAGGGATGTGGTAAAATCATGCCACGATACCACGATCGCAGGACATCCCGGAAAAAACGGAACCATAGAGCTAGTTAGTCGCTACTATTGGTGGCCACGCATGGCAGGCTTCATAAGTTCATACGTAGAAGGATGCGATCGATGCCAACGTTATCGCAAAGATCTGCACCCCAAAGCTAGGATTCAGCCGCAAGAAGTACCTGAGGGTCCATGGCAGTTAATTGGGATCGATTTAATCGGCCCTCTGCCTAATGTCACGTGGAAAGGATATGATCCTTAACATAGTGGATCACTACACAAAACAGATCCATCTATTTCCAGTGACTTCTCAGATTACGGCTGATGGGGTAGCATCCATCTACTTTGAACAAGTCTTCCCCTTGCACGGGATCCCTCGAAAGATCATTAGTGATCGAGGACCCCAGTTTGCTGCAAGGAGTATGCGGGCACTATACAAGCGACTAGGAATAGACGCAGGTCTTACTACAGCCTATCACCCTCAGGCGAATGGACAGGTAGAGCGCAAAAACCAAGAAGTAGAAGTCTACTTGCGCTTGTTCATTAGTAAGAGGCAGGATGATTGGGCAGACCTGCTCCCTACAGCGGAATTCGTAATCAACAGTAGACTCAACTCTGCAACGGGTCATACCCCGTTCGAGCTACTGTACGGCTACACGCCGGATTTCACGATTCCTGCTGGTAGGCCAACTGGTATTCCAACGCTCGATAAGCGTCTTCAACACCTAGTTTCCTCACGAAAGGACGCAGAGGCAGCTCTACGCCAAAGTAAACGGCGAATGCAGACAGACGTTGAACAAAGGCATAAGCCACACGCCTTTAACGTCGGGGATAAAGTCTGGTTGCAAGCTAAGCAAATAAAGATACACCAGCAGTCGTCCAAATTGGGTCCAAAACAGTTAGGCCCATTTGAAGTCACTGAAGTTAGAAGTGACGTCGACTACAAGCTTGCACTCCCCCCTGCATTACGGATCCATGATGTATTTCATGTAGACCGCCTCTCCCCTTACAAGGGAAACGAAGTTAATGGGCTTTTGCCACCTCCACCTGAACCCGTCACAGTTGAAGGGGAAGAAGAGTACGAAGTTGACCACATAAGAGATTCAAAACTCTTTGGTCGTACTCTTAAGTACCTAGTTCGCTGGAAGGGCTACTGGAGAGGGCGAGGACACTTGGGAACCTGCTAAAAACCTAGCGCACGCCCCGGAAAAGCTTAAAGAGTTCCACTCTTTAAACCCGGGCGCACCTAGAAAAATAGCAGCTCTCATTTACGCGTCCTTGCCTTGGCAGTCTCCTCACATGTACACAGAGGCCAACGCGGACGTCGACCCTTAAGAAGGGGGGTGATGTCATGGACGCGTATTATTTCCCTATTTTTCTGTATTTATACGGATTTATTCGGTGAAGATATAAAGGGCCGAAGTACAGAGGTACTTCGTTAGTCACATGTGTTTGCCACCATGTGCACGTGATCGTGGGATTAGTATCCCTCATTAGTACGGACTCATACTGATTGGACGATAAGGATAGAAGGGACTAGAAGGATCTAGAACGTGCTTAGTAGTTTACGCTTACTCGCTGTATTAGGTTTTACTCAGCAAGTGGAGCCGCTCGTAAGCGTTATGACAGAGTGCCACGTCAGCACCATAGATAACGCTATTAATAGACACGACGCGTCAGCTCCTGAGTCATAGGACCTTACTGTACACTTAGTAATAGTGTTCGAACTCAGTTTAGACTCAGCCGCAGTAGTGTATATAAGCTTCCCTGTAGCGTCCTGAGTGGAACCAACTTGTCCTCTTGGTTCTCCACTCAGGTGCGCATTCCCCTTGTACTTCCTTACATCTCCAATCTAACTTGTCCTCTTGGTTCTCCACTCAGACGTACCACTGCGTGATCACCTTAGACTTGAGTTCTTGTATAAAGACTCCAAGCGTCTATACTCTCCGCAGTGACTGTGCGTTGGCGCGTGACTTGTCTCCGCGCCGAGTTGAGTGTGCTTACCTGTTCAGTTCACCTTTTCAGTTCACTTGACTTGGCGTAGCGCGGCAGTCGCACCGCTACACCCATCAGCATCACAGCATTGGGGTGGCAGCGGCGTAGTCGGGGTAGAGGCAGCTGGGGCGGTTGTGGCGATGACCTGGTGGCAGTGGGGCATCATGGGGTTGGTGCGTCGGTGCGTCGGTGACAGGACGGGGTCGATGCGGTGGCATGCCACGAGTGGTGTGACAGTGATGAGCAGGGGTGGCCGGTGCGCGAGGGAAGGGGACAGCAACGGTGTTGTGGCCGCCATTCTGCACCAGCTCGAGGTGAGATGGAAAGAAAGGGGAAGAAAGAAAAACTTATCTATATTTTGTGGAACCAAGTGGGTACGGCGGCAGCAGGAAGGGGAGGTTGGGTACACCATCTGCACAAAGTGGGAATGGCAGATACGGTGAGTGAGGTGTGTTGGCGGGTGGACCATTGTCATTGCATGCTCCATGACGGCAGGGACGACAAGCGTGACGATGGCAGCTGGGGTAGTTAGTCGGATTCGGGTCTGCGTAGAAGTAGCTGACCTCACAAAAGAAACAAGTCGCGTTGTTTGTTGATTGGCCCAATCGTGGGAATCGGTTTTCCCATTCCGACAACCAACCGACCTGCCGCTCACCATACACGACTGCAACCATCCGCAACATCGACACAATTTCCTTTGGCGTTACCACCATCATCATTGCTACTCATTGTAAGTCTGTAGTTTCCGTTTCTTGAGCTCACCTGCCACTACTTTACAAACCAGAGTGCCGTCCTGTACCTTCTCCCCACACTTGCGCCCCATGGCCACCTCCGTTGTGGTCTGCCTAAACACGCCTCGGAGTACATGCAAGCCATCTCTCCCTCACTGTACTCAGTACCAAAAGTAAGTCTTTTCCTGCCCTCTACCACCTCCACTTCCACATCCACATCCACAGGCTACCCCTGCCATGTCAGCCAACACCTGCGTGCACCCCCTCCGCACTTACAAAACATTTAGCTAAGTTTCTTTTTCTTTTCTTTTCTTTTTCATCTCATGTCGATTCCGGTCAGGACAATGGTGGCCACAATACTGCCACCATCCCCTTCTCCTGTGCACTTGTAGGCTACCCTGTTCAATAACCGCCACGACAGTGCCACGACTCGCAGCGTGCCGCTGTATTGACCTCATGACTGTAAGTCCGAACCCATCTGCCCCATGCTCCCCCACTAACTGGTAACTCTTCTACAAACTGCCACACATGTTCACAAGATCAACCGCCACATCACCGCCACTACCACCGCTGCGGAGGGCCAATGTGAGTCCAGTGTGACCATGAAAATGACCGTGACGTGACCATGCTGCAAGTGACGACAACTGCAGTCATGACATGGCCAGTCCCAACAGCAATGGCAATCAAGACGACGATATACCGAGACGAAGCGATCACGACGGCGACGAAGACGGGAATGATGGGGGCAGTAAAAGCAATGTCCATGGCGGGGACACTGGCAGTGACTGGGGCGATGGCAGGGACGGCGGTGCGATGAATGGCAGTGGTGAGGACATTGACAGGAACGACGGCGGTAACTGCAACGGTGTATTAAGTGTAGTGTCTTCCCTGTAGTATTTATTTACTCAGAATATATTATCTTTTTCATGTTCTTTTGAATGATCTTCAGAGTGACCTTCTCGGTATCTTCGCCAAGCTGCAAGCAGGTAGGTACCCTTTTAGCAGGGCTTTGAAAGGGTTTTACCCTTCCAGCAGCCCTTCGGAAGATTTAGGCCATGCCTGCCGAAAGCGGAAACCCCTTCCCAGCTTCTGCTGCTTTTGCCACTTCCGGAAGCTGCGAAGGGCCCAAAAAAGCCGCTTGTATTTTTGCTGATGAATGAAGACAATGTGCCGAAAGTGATGAGAATATGCACCGAAGAAGTCGAGAAGAGAGGTCTGAACACCCACAAAATATATTCGGTAAGCTGATCAGGGCGTGTATTTGGATTCATGTTCAATTTTGCAGTTCGGTTCTATATACGACACAGAAATACTGCAGGCCAGTGAAAATTTACCTCATGACCAACTTATCAGCTGACGTGAAAACCACATTCAGTTGCGGCGCAGGCTCGAAACTGAAAAGTCATTTTCGTTCAGCCCTACAGGTAACATACATCCCGTTGCTATGCTTCTCAAGGTCAGCCATGCGACAATTGAATATTGAACGCGCGTCAGCTCATTTCGGATCCGTCATCTAGCTCTACCTCTGGGATCTTCCAGAGCCATTGTTTACGCTCTCTTTGGAGGATTATAGACAATACAAACAGAATAGAGGTAAGCGCGTGGTCTTAGTAGTACTCTCGCACCTTTCGTCCACATTGGGCCATCCACATTCTGATCTCACGAGTAGCCAGATATACCGAAACGATTGCTCCGTGTTGCGATCGAAGATCCGTGAACTACATCCGGTTCATAAGGCGTCTCTAGAAGCTCTTTTGCGGCATCTCTTACGTGTCGCCTCTCATTCGGACATCAACACAATGACCGTGAAGGCGCTCGCTACCCAGTTCAGCTATCCTGTCCTTCGCGGGAACGAAGTCTTGCAAGACGGTCTTCACGTGAAGGCACGTCGCGTCGACTTGTTGTGCCTTTTTTTTTTCAGCTGATTCTCTCGCAGAGTTTGGTTTTGGAGGATCTCATTCAAAATTCGCATACCCTGTTTGACGAGCGACCATCTCCGTCTCCACCTGTTCCCTCCCCCGATGTGACAGAGACAGCGTCTACTCTTATATCCAGTTCGTTGTTTTTAAGTCCTGAGCTCCCGCGATCCTCTGTGGTACAGGCCGACGACTCTACTACCGACTCTACTACCCGACATCGTCCGGAGCTTGGTGGCACCCCCACGTCTTCCCAATACTCTTTTCCCACATCACCTTCGCATGATTTCATGGGGCGGCCCCTCACACTAACAGTATCGCCTTTCCTAAGCCCTCTACTCGGGCTTTCGTCATCACCGACCCTTACGGAAGGAGTGGAGACGACTTCGCAAGACCAGGCCAATTCCAAGGCGAATGACACCAAGGTGGTCGTATCCCCTCCGTTCGCATCTGTCGCTGACTGGTGGTCGTCCCAGCCGCGACAACTCCCACACCCAGAACCGCTGACCATACCGCTGACCAACCCCCAATGCCCACCGGAGGGTTTGCTAACCACTACGACAGATTTTCGCCTCTCCTCAGCTACAAGCTTGCAAACTGCATGGGAGTCTTTCTCCACGTTACGGTGATATGTACATTTCTTCCGTATCTTGTATTTCTGGACGCCACCCTTCGTGGAAACCTTTGTATTTGGAACGCCTGTCACTTTTGGAAAACCACCGGCAGCCGCGTGGACATCTAGATCATGTAGTGGTGCGTGGCATGAATCGCATGATAGTAAGGTCGTGTTTCGAGGGTTTCGACTCAGCACAGCCCGTTGTGTTGTGAATAAATCACCCTTTCACCTTCGGTGAGGTTTCGTCCTTCAAGCTTCAAGCTTCAATGAGGGATGCCAGGAGGAAGTAAGCAGCTGTTTCGAGTTGTCGACTCGGCTTCTTTGCCCATCACCGGGCCGGAAGCCTGAGCTTGTTCCACGTATTGTACTGGGCTGTCCAAGGCTAAACTCACTTTGTTTCTATTTCTTTGATAATTGGTGCGGGATGGGGATGGGAGTTGTCGATCTTAGGATCGTCGCCTTGAAGGACACAATTTAAAGACCCCAAGCCCAGCCGCGGCGGATCCAAATTTGGGTATTACCAGTCGGCCAACGGCCCTCCTGCAGTCATCGTCTGGCACTGATTCAGAGGGCTAATTCAGTAAACAAAGAATATGGGTGAAACCTTCCTTAGACTCGGACATGGTGGGCGCAGGATCCCGTGAGTCTTCCCGCCGACCACGGAATAGGGCCGAGACCTTACCTCCAAACCTTTTGTCCGGAACGTCCTGAGGACATTGAAAAGTGTCGGATGAGTGGGGCACATTGCTGAGGGTAGTATCTATTCAAGTATGCTTGCTGGATCTTCGGGATCGTGTTCCCTGCGTAACCACCACTGATACTTTGCGGCAGCCTGAGTCCCCCTCGATCCGCATTCTTGTCCCATCTTCCGTTCCCTTCCGGGCCTTGTCATTGGAACGGAGGTGCTCTCCCGAGTGAGGTATTCCTGGCTTACCTTCAACGTTCTAAGGGGCTTGATGATGTCGTTATCCAAAATATCTACGAAGGCCTGCTGGGTGCTGACCTCTGCAACGGCTGTAGGCCAGATGCTTAGGGTGCGCAAATGCTTTTTAGATTGTCTCAAACTGTGTCCCATGCTGCTCTGGTTGTAGTTGGTTCGGCACGTGGGTCAAACGAAGCACCAACGGTTTTTGCCTTGCGATGAAATTTCCGTAAAGAATCAATACTTCAAGAGAAAGAAGTCAGTCAAGATAAATGGCAGATTCGATTTCGGAAAATAACTGACCAGGTTGCCTCGATACGTCGCCTGAGAATCAGACGGTTACAGTTAACGTAAGTTGTTAGACTGGAACACAATTGGCGGTCCTTTCTTGGAAGAACGTCAAATAGCGTTCTGCGGTGATTTGGAGTGGTATAGCGAATTGGGTGACCAGACTGTTGGAGTGGCTCTCTAAAACCACTCTGGATTAGGGTTCTACGGATGGGAAAGACATGCCAGTGGGGGTTGTCGGAAGTCTTAGAGGGCGTTGTGCAAGTCGAAACAGGCCAGGCAGCGACCATGAGGTATATTTTCTCAGCGTCGGTATGAGTTGGTCAAAGCGAGGCAACTCCATCAGCGGGCGGCCCGAGGTAATTTATACAAACCGAGCCGCCGAAGTGTCATGGTTAGTAGCGGTAGAAATGGGCAAGAATTTCTTGCTTGACTCCACAAAGTCAGTGGTCGTACGCTTGCGCACGCCAAGCGTTCTCTGCTGTGTAATACGGCAAATAAAAACTTGACCGATCCTCTGATTCTCATTGGTCATCACACGTGCCAGTGCGTGTCAGCTGCGCTGCGTACCAGCGTCTCGGATCCATCATAGTGAGCCCGGAAATATCCAGGAGAGGATAAGCCCCCCTTCTTCCAACCAGGAGCTGCAACATAGTACGTACAATTGATACACGGTCGAGGGTTCTTAAAATTGGACTGTTGCCAGTTGTTCATTTATTTCTAGGATTACAGTTTCCCGTTCTTCATTGTCTGCGGAGCACCCAGCGTAGCTGAAAACACGGGGCCGATAATCAATCAGTGCAGGGGTCTCATGAGGAGTCAAAGGCTGGGCGCACTGCCAACACCGCTGCCGTCCTCCTCGAGACCCATCTCCACCCGCTTGTCGACCTGACCGCCAAGCAAGATCCGCAGCGCCTCCCACATGCACTCCTCGAAGCCAGGACAATGCTGGTACAAACTATCCGCACAAACAAAAAGGAAGGTACATAAGTGCCAGTTCTGCATCGTGAGTCACTATTCACTCGTCGCTTACCTTCAATCAAGGCTGACTCCGATAGCATACGGCTCGCCCGCCAACCGGAGACGCCTCTGCGGGCCCCGCGTCATTCCAGAACCCGCTGACGTCGCACATCTGGAGCGCGACGGTCGCGCAGGGAGACATCGCCCGGTGCGTAGCCGAAGTTCTTCTGCTCTACCTCCTGCCTCTTCAGGCGCTGAAGCTGACAAGAACGAGAGCTTCTCCGGAGCCTCCACGACCGCCGCGGTAGGCGTCGTCCTCGTCGCTGCCGTCTCTGCCGCTGCAGGCACTCTTGGCGAGGCCGAGCACCTCCTTGTCGAGCCCGTAGTGCTTGTTCCGGTCGAAGAGGATCAGCTGCCAGTGTGGAGTGGCGTTGTCGAGCGCGAGGAAGGTATTGTGCGTAATTTCGCCGAGGTATATCTCCGAGATGAAATTCCCGTACTTGTGTCGAGTACCGTTTGTTCGACCGGGAATGAGAATGTCAGGCAAAGAGGCATTGAAAGGTAGTCTGAGCTAGGCGAAACGCGGAGGAAGAGCAGACGTATATGATCCGAAGACGTTCCCAGAGGTCAAAAAGTAGTAGGCCTTCTCCAAGTGAGTGACGAGGAACAACCGGTCAGGTGGAGAGTCGACGCACTGAATAAATTATGTCTTGAGAGTCTCGGAGGCGCGATACTTTTGCTGTTTTAACGGAAGATTTGGTTACTGCCACTTTACTTGGCACGCCCGCCTGCATATGACTGAATGAACGCACCGGAAGAAGCAGAGCGACAGCTGCACCGCCGATATCAAGCACAAGGAAGGTACTGTGGTATCTGACGTCATAACGCCGTGAGTGAAGTACGTGAAGTTGAAAAGTGTCACCCGGGCCGTTTCCATACCAACTGATCTGGCATGCCAGTGGCCAGTGACGAATGCGAGTGTGGGACCGAGATTGTGTGGTGACAAAAAGTACCCAATTGGGCAACGACATACGCATTGGATAGTCATACTCGTTCTGTCCTAGATTACCGCAAATGGTTTGTAGAGTGAGAATTGAAGTCAAGGAAATGGGAACATCTGCATCAGGAGTGAACTGCTTCTCTGTAACTGCAAGAAGAGAGTTGGTCTTGTTCTAATTCACGCTGTCACGGTAGCCTGAGAGACTGGAATGGAAATTGCGGGGCAGCCCGGATCTATCATAGTCAGTCCTTCTCTTCCTTCTCTGTTGGGAGTTGGCTAAGTGTTGGCCAGGCACTCCGGCTCGTCCCAGCTTCCGTTCGCTCCGTTTCGTGCAGGTAGTACAGTAGGCGATGCGTCGAAGACATATCGCGTCAAGCAAGTCAGACAACACCTTTTCCGTTGAAACTGGTGGTGAGAGTCGGACCACTCCATCCCATGCTCATGGGGCCAAGACGCACAACTCAGATTCTCATTCACGACGACATCCTGACACCGGCAATTCACGTCTCTTGTTATCAATACCCGATGACGTAGGGTAGTTGGCTACACTGGCGTTCCCCCCAAATATCCCCAGGGGCTGAAGCGCTGACGCACCAACATTCACGAATCAAATCAAGCCTTTGGCTAACCTTCAAATGAAGTCTCCCGATGTTCGTCGCGCAGTGGACTGCGGCTGACATCTCGCTGGCTCGCAACTCGGAAAGGATCCAGGTGCGCTAGGCCTCAAAGTTCGCGGTACATCAAAGCAGAGTACGTCCGCCGTCCACACCCTCCACCAGTGCTTACTCGCCAACCTGGCCACTGATCTGCTCCACCCAATCTCTGCCGCGTGACCCACAACACCAAGACTTACCGATTGCGTCTGAGCGCGGACTCCCGCCGCTGACGTAGCTGGCTGTCATGCGCGGCGTCCCATCCGCTGTGTCGGATATCTGCGAGGGCGGCAGATGAAGGAGCAGCTGTAGCGTCTCTACACCCACACATTGATGATGGTCGCCAACGAGCCTGCCGCCATATTACTCGTGCCTGACCTGCACGACCCGGCTAGGTGCAGCAGCCAGCTAGTCTTGGAGGTGCGCCGGTGCGAGGCGGAGGAGGGCAAGGGTTCGGGTCTTGCAAGCGCAACGAGGTCGGTACGTACCTTCAGTCTGCATGCCCTCTCCTTTCTCGAATTCTCGAATAGACCTGGCGCAGACGGTCGCATTGGCATATCTATATAGCTTTAGGTTTCGTACGTATCCAGTGGTACCTTTGTCGTGTAGCGTGGCACCTGTTCCATGCGCCCAGCTACCGCCAGTGGCAGTTCAGCACTGTCATTATTTGGACTGGCTCTGATGGACAGCTGTCAACTCAGTCAGGTTGTTTAATAACATATTACGGTGTAGTACATTTTTCTCAAACTGATCCATCGCCGGAAACACCTATGTGCGCGCACGTCATATCAGTAGTCATAATAAAGTCTGCAAATAACTCGACAGAATGCTCTTGAGAAGGTGCAGTAAGGTATTGTCGAATCCTCGAGTCAATCTTTGCCTCGCGATAGTCAACCTCCGCATGGATTAAAGCTGATTGAGATGACATGTTTGAGAGACGCAAGAAAGTGGCGTGCTTTAAGATGAGGATAACAGCTTCGACAAAGGTTAAAAATACAGCCTAAAAATGGTGAAGTGAAATACCAAATATCAAATGATAATCGCCAAGACTGATGTGGGTGAGCTGATGAGATAGATATAATAAGCGAGGGGTAAGTGACCACAATATAAAGGGAACACATTTTGAATGGTGGGGAGTGACATAATTTGCTTTACCTGATAAAGAGGTGAGATGTTTGGTTGAGTAAACATACGGAGAGAACTTACAAACTAGAGAACCAAAGATGAACACCATAAAAGACAAGCATGATCAACAGGTAAAAAACACAATAAAGCACACAGTAGCCCACATCCTGAAGAGCCAGGACAGACATGGTGAGCAGGTGTGGAACGAAGTGAAGTATGGTTGCCACTCACTTGCTGGAGAGCCGAGGACATGCATCATCAGTACGCTTGAAACGCAGCGAGCCACACCAGCCACTCACTCTCTGTAGAGCCGAGGACATGCGTCGTCAGTATGCTTCAAACGCACCCAGCCATGCCAGCGACTCACGTTCTGGAGAGCCGAGGACACGCGTCGTCAGTACACTTCAAATGCAGCCAGCCACGCAAGCCACTCACAGACTGGAGAGTCGAGGACACACGTTGTCAGTATGCATCAAATGCAGCCAGCCACGCCAGCGACTCACTTTCTGGAGAGCCAAGGACACGCGTTGTCAGTACGCTTCAAACGCAGCCCGCCACGCCAACCACTCACCCTCTGGACAGCCGAGGACACACGTCGTCAGTACGCTTTAAACGCAGCCAGCCACGCCAGCGACTCACGTTCTGGAGAGCCAAGGACACACGTCGTCAGTAAGCTTCAAATGCAGCCAGCCACGCCAGCCACTCACCAACTGGAGAGCCGAGGACACGCGTCATCAGTATGCTTCGACCGCAGCCAGCCACGCCAGCCACTCACTTCCTGGAGAGCCGAGAACACGCGTCGTCAGTACACTTCAAACGTAACCAGCCACACCAGCCACTCACTTCCTGGAGAGTCGAGGACCCGCGTCGTCAGTACACTTGAAATACAGCCAGCCATGCCAGCCACTCACTCTCTGGAGAGCCGAGGACACACGTCGTCAGTACACTTCAAACGCAGCCAGCCACGCCAGCGACTCACTTCCTGGAGAGCCGAGGACACGCATCATCAGTATGCTTCAAACGCAGCCAGCCACGCCAGCCACTCACAAACTAGAGAGCCGAGGCCACGCGTCATCAGTTCACTTGAAACAAAGCCAGCCACGCCAGCCACTCACAGACTGGAGAGCCGAGGACACGCGTCGTCAGTACGCTTCAAATGCAGCCTGCCATACCAACCACTCACCAACTGGAGAGCCGAGGACACCCGTCGTCAGTACACTAGAAACAAAGCCAGCTATGCCGGCCACTCACAGACTGGAGAGCCGAGGACACACGTCATCAGTACACTTGAAACAAAGCCTGCCATGCCAGCCACTCACTTCCTGGAGAGCCAAGGACACGCGTCGTCAGTACACTTCAAACGCAGCCTGCCATGCCAGCCACTCACCCTCTGGACAGCCGAAGACACGCATCGTCGGTACGCATCAAATGCAGCCAGCCACGCCAGCCACTCACCAACTGGAGAGCCGAGGATACGCGTCGTCAGTACGCTTCAAACGCAGTCAGCCATTCCAGCCACCCACTCTCTGGAGAGCCGAGGACACGCGTCGTCAGTACGCTTCAAACGCAGCCAGCCGTGCCAGCCACTCACTCTCTGGAGAGCCAAGGACACGCATTGTCAGTACGCTTCAAACGCAGCCAGCCACGCCAGCCACTCACTCTCTGTAGAGCCGAGGACACACGTCATCAGTACACTTCAAATGCAGTCAGACATGCCAGCCACTCACCAACTGGAGAGCCGAGGACATGCGTCGTCAGTACACTTCAAACGCAGCCAGCCATGCCAGCCACTCACTTCCTGGAGAGCCGAGGACACACGTCGTCAGTATGCTTCAAACACAGCCCGCCACGCTAGCCACTCACTTCCTGGAGAGCCAAGGACACATGTCGTCAGTACGCTTCAAACGCAGCCAGCCATGCCAACCACTCACTTCCTGGAGAGCCGAGGACACACGTCGTCAGTACGCTTCAAACGCAGCCAGCCATGCCAGCCACTCACTCCCTGGAGAGCCGAGGACACGCATCGTCAGTACGCTTCAAACGCGGTCAGCCATTCCAGCCACTCACATACTGGAGAGCCGAGTACACGGGTCGTCAGTACGCTTCAAATGTAGCCAGCCATGCCAGCCACTCACATACTGGAGAGCCGAGGACACGCGTTGTCAGTACGCTTCAAACGCAGCCAGCCACGCAAGCCACTCACAGACTGGAGAGCCGAGGACACACGTCATCAGTACGCTTCAAACGCAGCCTGCCATGCCAGCCACTCACTCTCTGGAGAGCCAAGGACAAGCGTCGTCAGTACGCTTCAAACCCAGCCAGCCACGCCAGCCACTCACCAACTGGAGAGCCAAGGACACGCGTCGTCAGTACGCTTCAAACGCAGCCAGCCATGCCAGCCACTCACCAACTGGAGAGCCGAGGACACGCGTCGTCAGTACATTTCAAACGCATCCAGCCACGCCAGCGACTCACGTTCTGGAGAGCCGAGGACACGCGTCGTCAGTCGCTTACGCAGCCAGCCACGCCAGCTACTCACGTTCTGGAGAGCCGAGGACACGCGTCGTCAGTACACTTCAAACGCAGCCAGCCATGCCAGCCACTCACTTTCTGGAGAGCCGGGGACACGCATCATCAGTACGCTTCAACGCAGCCAGCCATGCCAGCCACTGACATACTGGAGAGCCGAGGACACGCGTCGTCAGTATGCTTCAAACGCAGCCAGCCATGCCAGCTACTCACAAACTGGAGAGCCGAGGACACGCGTCGTCACTACACTTCAAACGCAGCCAGCCATGCCAGCCACTCACTTTCTGGAGAGCCGGGGACACGCATCATCAGTACGCTTCAACGCAGCCCGCCATGCCAGCCACTCACTTCCTGGAGAGCCGAGGACACGCGTCGTCAGTACGCTTCAAATGCAGCCAGCCACACCAGCCACTCACTTTCTGGAGAGCCGAGGACACCCGTCGTCAGTACGCTTCAAATGCAGCCAGCCACGACTCACCAACTGGAGAGCCGAGGACACACATCGTCAGTACGCTTCAAACGCAGCCAGCCACAACTCACTTCCTGGAGAGCCGAGGACACGCGTCGTCAGTATGCTTCAAACGCAGCCAGCCACGCTAGCCACTCACCAACTGGAGAGCCGAGGGGATGCATCATTAGTACATTTGAAACGCAGCCAGCCACGCCAGCCACTCACTTCCTGGAGAGCCGAGGACACGCGTCGTCAGTACGATTCAAACGCAGCCAGCCATGCCAGCCACTCACTTCCTGGAGAGCCGAGGACACGCGTCATCAGTATGCTTCAAATGCAGCTAGCAACTCCACTCACTTCCTGGAGGGCCGAGGACATGCATCGTCAGTACGCTTCAAACGCAGCCACACCAGCCACTCACTTCCTGGAGAATCGAGGACACGCGTCGTCAGTACGCTTCAAACGCAGCCAGCCATGCCAGCCACTCACTCCCTGGAGAGCCGAGGACACGCGTCGTCAGTACACTTCAAACGCAGCCAGCCACGCCAGCCACTCACAAACTGGAGAGCCGAGGACACGCATCGTCAGTACGCTTCAAACGCAGCCGCCCACGCCAGCCACTCACAAACTAGAGAGCCGAGGACACGCGTCGTCAGTACGCCTCAAACGCAGCCAGCCACGCCAGCCACTCACCAACTGGAGAGCCGAGAACACGTGTCGTCAGTACGCTTCAAACGCAGCCAGCCACGACTCACTTCCTGGAGAGCCGAGGACATGTGTCGTCAGTACGCTTCAAACGCAGCCAGCCATGCCAGCCACTCACTCTCTGGAGAGCCGAGGACACGCGTCATCAGTATGCTTCGACCGCAGCCAGCCACGCCAGCCATTGACACTTACTTCCTGGAGAGCCGAGGACACGCATCGTCAGTACGCTTCAAACGCAGCCAGCCACGCCAGCCACTCACCAACTGGAGAGCCGAGGACACGTGTCGTCAGTACGCTTCAAACACAGCCAGCCACGCCAGCCACTCACTTGCTGGAGAGCCGAGGACATGCATCATCAGTACGCTTCAAACGCAGCCAGCCATGCTAGCCACTCACAGACTGGAGAGCCGAGGAAACGCGTCGTCAGTACGCTTCAAACGCAACCAGCCACGCCAGCCACTCACTTCCTGGAGAGCCGAGGACACGCGTCGTCAGTACACTTGAAACAAAGTCAGCCACTCACCAACTGGAGAGCCGAGGACACGCATCGTCAGTATGTTCCAAACGCAGCCAGCCATGCCAGCCACTCACTTCCTGGAGAGCCGAGGACACGCATCGTCAGTACGCTTCAAACGCAGCCAACCACACCAGCCACTCACCAACTGGAGAGCCAAGGACACGCGTCGTCAGTACGCTTCAGACGCAGCCTGTCACGCCAGCCACTCACAGACTGGAAAGCCAGGGACACGCGTCATCAGTACGCCTGAAATGCAGCCAGCCACTCCAGCCACTCACTCTCTGGAGAGCCGAGTACACGCGTCATCAGTATGCTTCAAACGAAACCAACCACGCCAGCCACTCACAGACTGGAGAGCCAAGGACACATGCCGTCAGTACGCTTCAAACGCAGCCAGCCATGCCAGCCACTCACTTCCTGGAGAGCCAGGGACACGCGTCGTCAGCGCTTCAAACGCAGCCAGCCATGCCAGTCACTCACTTTCTGGAGAGCGGAGGACGAGTCATCAGTACGCTTCAAACACAGCCACTCACGCCAGCCACTCACTAACTGGAGAGCCGAGGACACACGTCGTCAGTACGCTTCAAACGCAGCAAGCCAAGCCAGTCACTCACAAACTGGAGAGTAGAGCACCAGCATAGTTAGTTCAGTCGATCTGAAAACTGTGAAGAAGAGTTGGCACTCACAAGCTACGAGTTGGGCGGCATCCAGCCATCATGATCAATGTACCACCATTTAATCAACACTTACCCAGATATATGGAAATGAGATAAGACAGTCTAGAACTATACGGTCGCTGCCAGTATGTGGACGGACACTGCAATGCTTGTCGTGATCCTCGCTCGCTTCGCTCCTTCAACTGGCGCACTCACCGGTTCAACGCTGCTTTAACACTCAATTTTACGTTGCCCCTCTGAGCAGCCAAAAGCATCAATCCGACGACGTCGTCATTCAAAGCTGCAGCCGTCGTCTCAATAAGCTTATCACAACGCATATTTTGCATGTGCATTTCTGCCGACAAACATTAGCGTGTAACTCTGGTATCTCTCTTTGAACCCACTTTCTAATCGCACAAATATAACGTCGTCACTAAGAGGACGCAGGTAGTGCTCTTGAAATTGCTTCTCTTCCACATCAAATGCATTTTCATCTGGGGTTCCGAAATCCTCCACGTGGATTTGGACATTTCGCCGAAATTGGTCGTATTTGGTAAATACCACGACGACGGGGACTTGAAATTATTCTGTTAATACAGTCACGAATGTCCGTAACGTCGCACCATTCCGATCCGGACAGATGTCCTTGAAAAATTTGAGATCGAGTTGTGGACGTTGGTTGTCCATCGGCACGCAGTACCTCAAAACATGGCCGTCAGTTGTCGTAACCGTGAACGTGTGAACACTCTAGATTCCAAACCAAATCGCATGTAATTTGTCTTTCAGTCGCGTTTCCCTGCACTTGCGTCGAATAAATTCTTGCAACGTCCAGAGTTCCTCTATACTGCAAGACTCGATTCCACGAGAGTCATGAAATATGTAGCCCTTATGATTAGAGAACACTAATTCGTCGTCGATGTTGTGCTCGCCTCGCTGGCTCCATGTTTAGAAGTAACCAAAGAGAAGTACTATTGTCACTTACATATACGGACGGGTCGAGTGTAACCTGGTCGACAGTGAGACCAGATTCGCAGACAAAAGTCAGGACCACGTACCCTCTTTCTTTCCCCGCCTCTTCCCCGGTAAATAATGGGACTGTCCGTTGTATCACAGACTCTTTGTAAAATTGACGTCTTGCCAGCATTTGCTCGTCCTACAATAAGGACTCGGAACTTGATGTTTGGAATTCGGCGATTGGGTTGTTGCGTGTCCATTGGAGTTTGTGAAAGCAAGAGTCAAGAGTTGTTGATCGATTCGATCCCCGTCCTCGATCGATGGTTCACACGGTTCACCTTCCCAATATATTAATTGTGGCAACTCGGTCACATGATCATTCTTGGTTTCGCCCACCGACTCAGTATTATTGGGTCGCGGCCATCGTCTCTACCCAGAGTACATCCGCCAGTGCACAGAATCTGAGAACGTCTTGGCCAGACCTACAGCCTCCGCATACATGACAGTGTACGTCGTACCTGCCTTACTCTTACGCATCCCACTCATCCTCCTGCTCCAGTCGGAAGACCAAGATCCCATTTGAGTGCCGACAGTCTACCCGTTCAACAACATCACCATAATCGTGGCCTAGCTTCTTGCCAAATGATGGAACCACATGTTCACACTATAGCCCTCGCAAACTCATGCGTGGCGTGAAAGCAGACAAGGCAGCCCAATACCTTGCAGCCTACAAACAGTCCGCGCATTTCCTGCTCATGCTCATCTGCGAGCACGTGTTCAAGACCCCAGGTGCGGTCCTACGCACAGCGTTCGTGAGCATCCTGCCCCTGAACTTCGAGACGCTCCGTACGTCGTTCACACGCTCGGACTCCCTTGCACTTCAGAGATCTCCTACCCCTTGTCCCCGGTCTTCCGAGTCATCTCCCAAGCTCCGCGCCCCCAGGATTCTGCCTGAAAAGGGCCGCCGGACGGGTTCGAGCAGCCCTTCCGCACGGCACGGCAGGTGAGGCGCTCCAACCAATCTCCCTGCTATTAGCGTGTGACCTAGTAGCAGCAGAGGGGCGAGCAGACGAATGGGCGTTGGCATGAATGCTGTCTGTGGCTTCGAACTCAACTCCCCCTCTCCTGATCCTGCCGGCGTGCGACGATGCGTCATAGGTGCGAGGAGAGAGAACCCACCCTAGGACACCAGCTCAACAAGGCCTCGGCCCTGGGTACTGTATGGTCTGGTTGGCGCTTGGCCTCTATCGACCTCGTAAGTTCATATAGTTTTATATGATAAATACCTATTCTGTATCATCACACTAATATCAATTCATCGTGTGAAGAAACAGCAAGTCCAACAGTTATTATCTGGATCCTTTCAGACGTTGTAAGAAGCCAACTCTTTCCAACCGTCGTCGAGCTGGAGCAGGGAAATGTACTCATACCTCTCCAGTACAGAACCCGGAAGACACAGGCGTCCTACCATTTCTCAACCTCACGTCGCTGTGCCGTCGCTTTCATTTCTCGCACGGATAGTTGCTTTCTCTTCGACGCACGGCTTCTCGCATTCTGTTCCAGGGATACCCTCTGTCGGGAGCTGCGAGAGGAAGGCGTAGGAGTTGTACAAGGCGCAAAGCGCGGGGGAAGTGGTTGTGTTCGTGCTCAACACGATCGGTGGGTGCCGTCCGGTTCTCTCCATGCCCCTTCCCTCTCTCTGATCCCCAGATAGAACCTGGTGCCGGGCTAGAATGCTCTAGCACACCTGAAGGGCCTCCGTCCCATGACCTCAACGCTTCCCTTCCGCTCCGCGGGTCGCGCGAATCTCTCCCCTGGTACACACCAGTGCGCCTCTGCCTCCTCCGCCGAATATCGCAGTCGGCCTCATCGGCTTCTGGACATCGGGAAAAGTAGCGTCCAAAGCGGCCACTTTTACCCCTCAAATCAAGCATGTCGCGTACATCGGGCTGGCCTGGACTCGAGAAAGATCTAGGCACGTCCCACCTGCCTGATCTCAAAATCCGCAGCGCAAAGAAAGTGCGCAGGCGCTCAGTGTGCAGGCGCTCAGTGCGCTCGTCCTCCACCTTACTCGCCGATCTTTCCACTGATTCGTTCCGCCCAGTCCCCGCCGTGTAACCCACGTCACGAAGATGCAACGACGGCATCTGAGCCTTCGCCCACGTAGTTAGCGGCCTAGCGCCTTCCGCCACATGCGCGACTCCCCATCCACTATGTCGGGACAGGCATCTGCCAGGAGCGGCAAGACGAATGAGCGGCGTAGCGGCTCTGCATCTGCACGCTGCACAAGGTCGTCGTCGAGCCCGCCACCGGCTTGACGCACACGACCCGGCTGGTCCAGGAGGAAGGCGGGCCGAGACCGAGGGCAAGCGGTTCGTCTTCGTCTTCGTCTTCCACAAGATCATCTGCATACTCCGTTCTTCTTGGATAGACCTGATACTGCGCGAGAATGCCCACGCATGGCAGAAGCACCTCCGCACCATGACCCCAATGACACGTAACTTTAGGTTTGGTACACATCTAGTGCCAGTGGTATCCTAATATGCTCGAAGAGTAACGTCGTCCTGTAGCGTGACGTGGTAGTTCCGAAGGACGGTGAAAATTGGTGGTTGGCTCGGGTGCAATACTATTCAATCTACGTGATCTATCTCCCGCTCTCACCAGAAACACCGTATGTGTATGTGTGTTATTTCTGATACCTACTCGCGGTGCGGTTTTGTCATCAATTCTCAGACAGAACAGGAGTGAAGCTCGATTCGCGATGAGTTCATGAGTTGCTGAGTACATGTAGTAAGATAACGTATACGGGCTTTACGATGGAACTAGAGACATCCGCAATGCGAGGAAAATCGGGTAACGATCGTGCAGAGATCGACAAAAAAAAAAAAAAGGACTGTTTGTGGCAGTCTGGATGGCAGTGGCATGAGGGTACCTACGCTTTTCTATTCAATAAAAATGTCAAGTCGTAATGAGTGTGATGAGAGAGATAAAAACATATACGTGCAAAGAAAAACATCCAAAAAGAGGGAGAAGAAAAACGAGCCCAATGCGCACCCACCCGTGAGCGCTCGAAGGAAGCACGACTCGGCGTAATGCCGATCCTACCGGGGGTTGTGTCCATAGTGCGAGGCGTGACGGGCCCTGACAGCCTCAGCTGCCAGAGTAGCCTGCAGGCGGAGCGCGCGTTTGGGGAACAAGTGTTCGTACAGCGGCGCCTGCGGTGAGACCTAGATGATGGCGAAGCGACCAATCAGTCTGAGGCAGAGCTGAGGAGGGCGCAGTATCTCGTTGTCATGATCGTTGAATGCGTGAACACTCGGGAGTCCATACCGTATCGTGGCCGCAGGCCGCGTCTGTCTTGCAGTCGATACTTGCGTCGAATGAATTCCTGAAAAACCAGACTCAGGATCTTGCAGGAGTTCATTCGACGCACAGAGTGACTCTCCGACTCAATTCCGCGGGTTGTGAAAGATGTGACTAATGCACCCAGTCAGAGTCCCGGTGAACGAAAAGGGGATCGATATCTGCGGACCGCCCTCCGCCGGCATTTAAGCCAAGACAGTACTTTTCACTTTTTTTTGCCACGGAATTCATAATTTGACAGATGTAATCCAACATGGAACTATGCGGACACCGAGGCAAGATCCGCAGTGCTTCCCATGTGTACTTCTCAGAGCCAAAAATAAATAATGCTGGTACAGACTATCCACACGAACAGAACCCACACAAACGCCGGAAATATACGCCAATGTCAATTCTCCATCGCCCGTTACTTGTCACTCACCTCCAATCGAGGCTGGTCGGATACGACTTGCCGCCCCCCGCCAACGCCTCTGCCGGTCCTGTGTCCTTCCAGAACCCGCTGACGTAGCGCGGCTGGGGCGCAACCGTCGCGACGGCATACGCACTCAGCCGTGTGGCGGCCCACGGGCACAGAGACGATCGCGTAGGGAGACCTCGCCCGGCGCGTAGCCGAGGTACTCCTGCACGGTCTCCTGCCTCTTCAGGCGCTGAAGCGTGGCAAGAACGAGCTCTCCGGATCCTCCGTGAGAGTGGCCGCGCGTCGTCCTCGTCTCCTGCCGTATCTGCCACCCCACGTACTCGATGAGCGCAAGGAGGGTGATGTTACGTGTGATTTTGCAGGTAGATACCCGAAATGAACGTCTCGTACTTGTCGAGCACCGTTTGATAGACCGGGAATGAGAATGTCGGGCCAAGGAGCATTGCAGGCGAATCGACATCGACATTGCTCGCTATTTGCACATCTCCTTGTAATTCCGCTGTTAAAGTAAGAAACGCGTGCAAGGAGTCAGCAATGTAGTCTGAGCTCGACGAAACGCGGGGAGGTGCAGACGTGTATGATCCAAATATGTCCCCAGAGGTCAAGAAAGTATTGGGCCGCGTCCGAGCGAGAGACGAGGAATAACCCATCAGATGGAAAGTCCATGCACTAAATATGTTTGTCGCTTCCGGTCTTGAGTCTCGGAGGGGAGGTACTTTTGTTGCTATAGCGTGAAGGTTTTGTCACCGTACAACTCTACTTGGCACACCCGCCTACATAGGACTAAATGAAACGTACCAGAAGAAACAGAGCGACAGCCCAAAGCTAATCTTGTCCGGGTGTGCATCGTATATCGCTGTGGTGAATGGAATGTTGATCTAGTCAGTCGCAATCCTCCTCTCGCTTCGATAGGTTATTGACGGGCTCATCGTCTTGGACTTGACCAACCCAGGCCAAATGAGTGAGCCTCCATTCGCCTTTTCCACCTGTGTGTGGAATAGTTTGACAAAGACGGTTGGGATTCACCTAATCCCGCAGCGCGATTAAAGGATGGGAGCGATGAAGGGTTGCTGCGGCTACCGGGCCGGGACGGTGCGCTGTGCCGCACGGCAATGTTCGAGTTCAAGTTGTTGCCACCCACTCGTAGTCCTGTCTTCCTTCAGCCAAGCCTTCAGCTCGAACTATTTCTCTGGTGTAAGCGCCTTGATTCTTGATTGTGCCCCGTTTGCCATTACCGAATCGGGGCGCGTCTATCGTCCGTATCTAGATAGCCCGAATATCTGCAGTGCACGACTATAGTCGGTTGCACGAGGCTGTGGGCCTGTGGCTGTGTGTCCAAGGGATTAAAACCCGAATTGACATCCCCACTATCACACCATGTCCCAGCCCCCTCTCGCGAGCACCTCTTCCTCCAACTTCGAGTCTATCTTTAGAACCGCCGTCCGAGCCCACAAAAAGCGGACTGGGCAGGACATCACGTCTCATCCCTTAGCCTCCTGGCTCAAAACTTGCGACTCTCCCGATGCAATTCTTGCCGTGCTTCAAGCTCAGGTTCAGGAGTTTGATCAGTCTCGGAGAGACGATGAGAGGTTGACAAAGTGGCTAAATCCTACCGTTAATGTCCTGTACGCGTTTTCGGCTACACTTGGTGAAGGTGTTGGCTTGGTGAGTCTCGGAAGATTGGCCCGTTTGAGATCTAGGCTCTAATATTCGTTTTCTAGGTATTCTCGCCCGCCAAGGTGATCTTTGCTGGAATTGGAGTTCTGCTCTTGGTGAGTGTCTCGGTTGCCTCTGTACGGGTCATCATGACAGTGCGGTCGTTCAGGCGTCCAAGGACGTTGCTGCTAGCCATGATGTTCTCGTCGACATCTTCGAACGCGTAGAGAACTTCTTCAAACGTCTCGAGGCCTATACGGAAGTTCCGCAGACGGCAGCCATGACGGACGTTATCATAAAGATCATGGTTGAGGGGTTGTCGATCTTTGCGATAGCGACCAAGGAAATCAAACAAGGGCGAGCGAGTACGTTGTCCCCCAGTTATACTCTGATTTCATTTTGAGTATCTTTAATTCAGAAAAATACTTCAAGAAGCTGATGGGAAGAAGAGATATCGAGGATGCGTTGCAGAGACTTGACAAACTGACGCAAGAAGAGGCTCGTATGGCGACCGCTGAAGTCCTGAGGCTGACTCAGAATGTCAGCGACAAGGTAAAAGGCATCGGCGACCAGGTAGAGGGCGTCAACATGGGGGTGCAAGCCGTCGACCGCAAAGTACAGGCCGTCGATGACAGGGTGAGGGTCGTCGATGACAATGTGAAACTAATCGTCAATGGTGCGTAATGCCTACTTATCTGTTCCTAGACACTACCTTCACACTTCAGTTTGATCAGGGGGGAACGAAAGAAACGCAGCAATTGAACGGATCGCGAACAGCGTAGGCGATATGAACCGTCCGTGATCTCCCCACCTGCAATGAGCTGCTGTTGCTCACATGCATTTTAAGGAAACCAGCTTCGGCGTGACCTCAGAAAGTGGCTTTCTCCCCCCGACCCATCCATTAACTACAACACGGCCTGTGGTGCTCACCACAATGGTACTGCAACGTGGTTCACTCGTTGCGACGCCTTCAATGGCTGGGGAGCTTCTGGTGGGCTGCTGTGGGTCCACGGAAAACGTACGTTTCTTCTTTCGCCAACAAATTTACTACTAATGCCTTTCTGCCTGGTAGCGGGCTCGGGGAAGAGTATTCTTAGGTTTGTTTTTGCTTATTATGTCTATAATCCAGCTCAAGTCATATTTTCAACTAGCTCCGTAATCATCCAAGATATGGATAATGTCTGCAAGGCCGGCTTTGCGTCGATGGCCTACTTTTATTTCGACTTCAAGGACACCGGAAAACAAGATTCCCATGCTCTACTCTCCTCCCTTCTTATCCAGCTCTCTGATCAATCCGATGTTTATTGTGACATTCTTCTGGACTTGTATTCTACCCACCGTCGGGGCTCGGTACAGCCAAACGACGATGCCCTCACACAATGCCTCAAGACCATGCTTGTGGCCCTCGGAAAAACCCCAATCTACCTCATCGTGGACGCGCTTGACGAATGTCCCAATACATCGGGGATGCCATCACCACGTGAAAGGCTCCTACGACTTGTCAAGGATCTCGTCGAGTTGAAACTTTCGAACTTGCGTATGTGTGTAACCAGCCGTCCTGAGATCGACATCCGCATTGCTCTCGAGCCTCTGGTGCCCCTCCGAATTTGTCTCCACGACGAAAGTGGACAGAAAACGGATATTGCGAACTACGTTAGCTCAGTTGTTTACTCAGACTCGAGGATGCGGAGATGGAGAGCCGAGGAAAGGGACCTGGTTGTTGGGACACTCTCAGCGAAAGCCGACGGAATGTGGGGTCGTCCGTCGCTACTCCCTCGACGCGCATGCTGAAACTTTGCACAGGTTCCGATGGGTTTTCTGTCAATTGGAGGTATTACGTCACTGTTTCCCGTCGAGTGTGCTTCAGACCCTCGAAGAATTACCCGAGTCTCTGGACGAGACATACGAGCACATACTGAAGGGAATCAACAAGGCGAACAAAGCGCACGCCTATCGTCTTCTGCAATGCCTGACCGTGGCTGTTCGTCCACTTCGAGTCGACGAACTTGCAGAAGTCATGGCCGTCGACTTTAGCGCGAGAGGGCTCGGGGTTCCAAAACTAAACGCGAATTGGCGCTGGGAAGATCAAGAAGAAGCGGTGCTGTCAGCGTGCTCCAGTTTGGTGGCCGTCGTCGACAATGGTCATTCCCGGGTGGTTCAATTCTCCCACTTCTCCGTAAAGGAGTTCTTGACATCGAATCGCCTCGCAACGAGTTCTCTTGAGGAGGTGTCCCGATTCCATATCCGCCTCGAGTCTGCCCACACGATTCTCGCACAAGCTTCTCTGGGTGTCCTCCTTCGACTAGATGAGCAAGTTAACCGTGACAGCATCACGGGCTTTCCCCTTGCTCGATACGCAGCAGAGTACTGGATCGACCACGTCGAGTCCAAGAATGTTTTGTCATACGTGAAGGATGGGATCGATCATCTATTTAATCCCGACAAACCGCATCTCGCCGCATGGATCTGGCTCTCTGACGTGGACAGACCTTGGAGATTCGGCAGACCTTGGAGATCTGGCAGTTCTGGGAAAGGCCCGGCACAACCGGACGCACCCCCCTTATATTACGCCGTACGGAGTGGACATCGTGCCCTGGTTGAACACGTCCTCTCGGGTCGTCCGCAGGACGTAAATGCCAAGGGCGGTCACTACGGGACTGCCTTGCACGCAGCAGTCTCCCAAAGGGACGCTGAGGTTGTATGGTTACTACTGGAGAACGGCGCTGATGTGAATATCCGGGGCATATGGGACCAAACTCCCCTCCATCGCGCCTCAGTTGAAGGTTTGACTAACGTTGCGCGTTGGCTACTCGACCGTGGCGTAGACGTAAATGCCCAGCAGTACAATCCATCGACCCCACTGCTCCTCGCAGCACTTAATGGACGTCTCGAAGTCGCCGAGATGCTTCTTGAGCACAATGCCGAGGTCAATGCGGGGGATCAAAATGGCCGGACCTTGTTGCACAAGGCAAGCGAAGGTGGAAATCTGGAACTTGTACGATTATTGTTGAAGCACGGCGGTAATGCGAACGCACGCGATAAACAGGGCAGAACTCCGTTTGACTTGGCGAAAGGGGGAGGAAAAGCAGAGATCATAAGAGTGCTGTCCGAATACGTGAACGAATGAGGGCATGGAGCAGATGATCCAGCGTATGTTCTATGTATGTGCACCAGAAGTGCCAGATCTAATAAGATTCCATTATGCTGATGTGAACAAATTTGAAACTTTGGCTACTGGCAACTTGCCAAACAAATATCACCATAGGATACAAGATAGGATACATGCATCGGCGCAAGCGCATGTCCCACGCTGTCTCTGAGTGGTTAATCTTAGCGAGTCGCTGCTCTACACCTACAGGGACGGGTTCCGTGCAGCGCCGGGAGAAAAGGTGAGACGAGATATCGGCGCGCGGCAGGAGAGTCGACGACGCAGAGAGGTGATCGGCTTTAGGTATATTCCGAGAAGTGGTGCCGGGGGCATGCACAAGCATTACAGGTAATTAGGTGAATTACTTGGGCGAAATGTAAGGAAGGCAGTAGAGAAGGGTCGAAAGCGCGAGGCGTTCTCGATGAGGGTCTTTGTTGCCGAAGCGAAGTCGTGACGGGTGGCCCTCCCGGAGCGACCCAAGGAGCGACCAGATGAGCGTCGGTGGATACAACAATCCTCACCATCGGTCCCATGGGCGGGCAGGTAAAAGAAAATAATCCCGGTTCTCCAGGCCATGTGGCGGCGGCAACATACACATACACGGAAATACTGCGCCGACTTGAACATATGTACACTACACACGATGGCAAACGATAAACATACACACAAAATCGGAAGCCGTGAGTGATTGGGTCGCATCAGATCTCAGATCTGAGGCTGTGGGCACGGCACGCTTTCTGGATCGCCCCATCACTTTTGTTGATTTTTCACGACCACAATTTTGCTCTGATCCTCATTATATTGTATGATCTCACATCTACACATGCTATAGAACATAGAGTATTTTTATTTGGAAGAAAGGGTTTCAGGAAAGTACTGTTCTATTACGATCTTTCAGAATTTGTAGATACGGGTACTTTTTGCAGAGGTGTGGTAAGCATGGTATATTCTTTTCTGGAAAATCAATCAACCCTTTTGGGAGTCTCGATGTGGGCACGAGCGTGTACTCCATTCCCGATATCTGCTCTGCGTTAATGGACCATACTATGCGCCCAGAGCTCGATAATGTCCTTCAATGCCTCTTACTCAATGGCTACTCGGTGTTATCGCTGATCGACGATATTCTTGCACACGACCACAACCGGGAAGACAAACGGATTATACATTTACGAGAAGGGGTAGAGCGCGACGCTGCAGATATATGCGCTCGTGTTTTGCAGACGACTCGGACGCTGCGATCGGCGCCGGTGGAAGAGGAGACCAGAGAGGAGCATGGCCCCCATTCCATGACTGATCATCGACTCTCCCTATGGAACAATTTTGGAAGGGTTCAATGTACGTGTTCGACAGTCTTGGGCCCGTAATTAATGATCATTGAATTGCGTGCACAGCCAAGAATTACAGACATGGAGCGACAATCGACGTGCTCTCGGATGATGTCTTCCTAGAAATATTTGACTTTTGTCTACGCGACCCCACTACGAATCGATTCACGAATCGAATTGAGGTTATTCAACGCACGAAGAAATGGCAAAGGCTAGTACACGTCTGCCAGAGATGGCGAAGAATCATATTTGCATCACCACAACGTCTTGATCTGTACCTTAGCTGCTCATACGGGACACCTCTCAGGCGGAATCTACATTTCTGGCCCACCACCTTGCCTCTCACCCTTAACTACCCTGGACGTATTGACGTCTATGGCAGGGGCCTTGCTCCTGAGGACGAAGATAACGTCATTGCTGCACTTACTAGTAGGCACGCCAGTCGCGTACACCGTATCGATATTCTTGGATCGAGCTCACTGCTAAATAACATGGCTACTGTCATGCAGGCGCCATTTCCTGTGCTGACATATCTGGACCTCACATGGGATCTCAAAGATTTGCCAGCCCCTTTCTTTAGAGGTGCGCCGGTCATCCCCGGCGGGGGATTCTTGGGTGAATCTGCCCCACGTCTACAATATCTCTGCTTAAAATGCGTTTCCTTCCCACAATTGCCAACGTTTCTTTTGTCAGCTCGTGATCTCGTCACTCTCAAACTCAAGGGTATATACCAGAATGGTTACATTTCACCGGAGGCTATGGTCGGGAGTCTGGCCGTGTTAACCAGGCTTAGAACCCTTTCCATTGCTTTCTATGATGGCACACTTCCCCCCGATCGAAGGAGAAGTCGTCCGGATCCACCAATGCGAGTCATCCTTTCCGCTCTCACTGTGTTTCACTACAGAGGTTGTTGCGAGTACTTGGAGGACTTCTTGGCCCAAATTGATGCGCCTCGACTCGACGACCTCGCAATAGAATACTTCGTGCAGGAGATTCAAGCTACCCAGCTTTCTCGGTTCATCGATCACACAAAAAACCTCAGGCTTGACAAGTTCCGCCGCGCGGAAGTAACTTTCTTTCATGAGGAGACCTACGTTGAATTTAATTACCCACAAGGGGGTCGTCGTCAAGCCCGTCTTTCTCTAAAAATCTTGGGCCAAGTATGGTTAGGTAGGCAGGTTCTGTGCCTTGTCCAATTTCTTGGTCAACTTGTCCCTATGTTCTCCAACCTGAACCATCTGGACGCCCACGGGGACCATGTACACCCGCAGGAAATGGACGTCACGGACTGGTTGCCCTTCTTCCGCCTATTTCCTGCAGTGAAAACGTTGCATTTATCTGGGGGGGCTGCAGCGTACATTGCTTCTGCGCTCGAGGACACCGCCGACCCGGAGGAGACGGCCACCGACGTGCTTCCAGCGCTCCGTTTGATATGGTTAGACGAGGCTGCTGATTACGAGGATGAAGACGAGGGCCAGAACGAGCCAGTGGGATCCATAGAGCAATTCCTCTCTTTGCGCCAGCTCTCCGGTTGCCCTGTAACCGTCGTCGACACGAAAGACGAGTTCAATCGGAGGCGTTAGGAGAAAGCCCTGTAGTGTGTGTCCCCTTCCCCCCCCCCTTTTTTTTTCGGAACCATGCGTGTGCCTCTTTTAGTCTGGTGTTATTTGATCGAAAACGTCCTACCTTCATCCCGTACAATTCACGTAGGAAACGACGATACGCGAAAGAAATAGAAGATATTTTCTCATGGCTAAATCTTAACCTAATCCGTTGATTTTCTGTCCTCGCTGTGCTTGTCCCGCGTGCTTCAGCACTCTCCGGCCAGTCTCCAGCCTTGAGTTTGGTTGGAGGCCCGATCACGTGCGTGAATGTTTTGTGTTGTTCGTCCACGGAGCCGCGGGTCCTTTGGACATTGTTTGCCATATTTCCATAAATTTACTGAGCACCCGCTGCCAATCTCCCTCTGTGATCGCCCACATACCCAGCAAAGCGATTGTGCCACTCCAACACTGACGCACGCCTCTCGCAAGGACATTGATTTTGGGAAGATCACTCAAAGTCATCAAAAGGAACGAGGGAGATGAGGTCTCAATGTACGCCTTCGAGTTCTCGTGGCGTTGTAACGGGTACTTGACTTGTGTGGGATACTAGGCGAGAGTCACGGACACGCAATATGCGCAACCACGATTGACACCCTCACCGACAATGTCTTACTAGAAACCTTTGACCTCATCAGAAGATCCGCTGATGGAGACCCTTTTTACCCCATTTGGAATTGGCACACGCTGGTGCACGTTTGCCGAAGATGGCGAGAAATCATTTTTGCATCGCCACTCCGTCTCGACCTCCAACTCCTCTGCACTCATGGTGCACCCGTTAGGAAGGTTCTAGGCTACTGGCCACAAACCCTTCTTATCTCCATTGACTACGGCTATTACAGTTGGAAGGACCTCAGTCCTGACGATGAAGATAATATGTTTGCCGCACTCGAGCGACGTGAGCGTGTACGCCATCTCAGGCTTGCGTTAATGGACGCAGTTTTGGAGAAGGTGTTCCCTTTGATGCGGGTGCCATTTCCGGAGCTGAGGTACCTTGACATTTCCTGGGAGGGTCCAAATGTGCCTATCCTTCCTAATGATTTCTTGGGTGGATCCGCCCCATCTTTACGGAAAATCCAGTTCAACGGCATTCCCTTTCTAGCGTTACCGACCCTTCTTTCCTCTGCTGGTAACCTCGTCAAACTTATACTCCATGAGAGACCACGCCAGACTGGCTACATTTCATCTGCGGCCTTTGCTGCATGTCTGGCTGTCTTACGGAGCCTAGAATATCTTTCCATCGGATTCTACACGCCAGCTTCCGACACCGATCGAGTACATTCACCTCCCGAGACACGTCTTATTCTTCCGTCTCTCACCCGCTTTTGCTTTGACGGTCACAGCACATATTTAGAGGTCATCATGGCTCGAATCGACACCCCCCAACTCAAATCGATCAACATAATATACTCAGTCACCGAGCGGCTTGACTTTCAAGTTACCGAGTTTTCGAAGTTCGTCGAGCGCTCAGTCATCAAGCCATCTCGGTTCGGGCACGGGGAAATATCCTTTATAGATGATGATATTTGGTTCAATTTTTTTCGTGAAATCGATCCAGATGAGCCTACCATCGCGATTCAAATCCCTTCATGCGAAATGAGACACGACCAAGTTTTTGACATGGCTCAGGTGCTCAACAGAACTTCCGCAATGCTTTCAGATGTGGTCCATCTCAAGATCACAATAAACGACGATCCGTCGTCTAATTGGCAACCTGAAGACGACGATATGGACGACGTCGAATGGCTGGAACTCTTCCGCCCGTTCACAGCTGTGAAGAAATTGCGTATATGCGAGGAATTGGTGGGGAGTATTGCTCGTGCACTCGAAGGCCAGACCGTGGAGGCACGCGCCCAGGTGTTGCCGGCCCTCAGGTTGGTTTGCGTGGAGGACCAGCGCGCGAGGGACATGAATGAGTCCCTGGCTGATCTCCAGGACCGTGGTCGGCTCTTCAGCTACGGCGATGAAGGGCTGGATTCGGACGATAGTGAGTAAGGCGGAGAACGACGCGTACCACTTTAATGCTCTATGGTCTGATGCTGTACGATACAATGCTCTAATTCGTGGTCGTACTGAGGGGTTAACCGGTTAACCATGACACCGCCGATGAATAGATGAAAAACAGAACACGAAAGATATTGATATTTGCTTAATTAGACCGTAATTATGATGACCACATCGGCGATCCTTCCAGGACCACGAGAGTGATCTAAATAATCCGGCCAACGATCACAGACATCGGGGCCCCTTTTGACTATTGAACGCGCAAGTTGAAACCTTGAATTGTAACTATGTCACAGCCAACGTGTGATGGATACAGTATACTACTCCTGGAAACTACTCCTGGAAAGGAACCTCCTAAGCCCGACACGACGCGGGTGGGGGAATAATACTAAAGCAATATTCACACTGAGTGGTGCGTGCGATTACAGTACGTGCATTAGAGAAGAACGGGACCGGGGACCACGGAGGCGTTTTTAGGATATCATCACCTCACCAGAATCCCCGGAGTGAAATGAAACACGAAACAAAGAAAGAGAGGGGGGGTCAATACCCGCATGGTTCACAGATAGAACATGCTATCCCGCAAATTGGCATGGAGCCCGCTGCCCCATGCCCGCTCTGCGGCCGCGAACACGTGATTCTCCGCTTCCGCTTTCTCCGGCCCGCACTCGCCGAGTCCGCACCTTTGGGCGTGCTCGCGCCTGTGCTGCTGGAGCTCGCGTCGTCGTCGTTGTCCTGGGTATCAGCGAGAAGGAACTCGTGGATCCAGTAGCGTGCGCGCTCGCACACAATGTCGGCGTAGTACGCGGGCGGGACGAGGCTGACCGCCTTGGTGGCGCGGGCGTAGAGGTAGCTCGCCGTGTGCACGCCCTGCTGCACGTCGTCTGCGGTCAGCGAGGACTCGTCGTAGAGCACGATGTAGTGCGTCGACTTGACGGAGCCTTGCAGGCCTGCGTGCGCCTGGAGGTAGAAGTCGAAGTCGACGACGGACGTGATGCCCTTGTCGACGACCGTGCCCGGGCGCGTGTTCCCGTTCCTGTCGGCGTACTTCGAGTCGGTCGGGAAGAACCGCGCGTGGTGGCACTTGCCGCAGACGACGATGCTCAGCACCGGGCGGTACTGGGATTCTTCGGGTCAACTCTCGCGAATGCTTGAAAGATTTGAGACAACTCTTGTTCAAGAACCTCGGTGTATTGGCTCTAGATATCACTAGTTCAATCACCACGACCATAAAAATGTAATCAATCATACCTCAGACACGCCATCACGAAAGACGATCATACGTTCAGGTAAGACCTTCAAACGTTGGCGATACGCTTGCAGCCGTTCGACAATCATATCTCGGAGGACATTCTCCCTGATCACCTACAACAACCATGTGAGTTGAAAACACCATAAAATCGATCAACGGCGTCACTGACCTCTCTCTTGCTCTTCTGGAGGCGTAGGCTTGCGGGGAACTGCACGAAGTCATTGTCGACGCTCGCAACGACTCCCACAATTGACGGAGTGCCATTGGCGCTCTTTGGGCTAGGATGCGTAACGTCGATGCCGACCAGAATCGTCGGTTTCTCTCGGAGCCAACTCATCGCTTCCTGTCCAAGGAGGTGATTTATTCCGCCAAGTTTGGTGTTTAACTTGAGCGCGACATTGGCGAGATACTGCTCTCGCCCCTTCTCATCTAGCGCCGTCTTGAGCCACAGGCATTGCGAATGTACTCCAAAGTCCACGGCACAGAGCCGTTTGATGCCGGGGTAAAGGAAGTCGTCCTGTTTCTGGAGCAGAACGAGGACGAAGCTGATATTCTTCATATTTCCAAACCTCTCGATTGCTCGCGAAATCCGTGCGACGGCAGCGGGCCTGCGTTTCTGATCCTCGATGATAGAAAGATCGTCAGTCTCTAAAATAGAAAAAGGTTTGAGGGCCAGGTCGATTCCGCTGTTCCTGTACTTGTTGGCGAAAGCGTTGAGGAACGTGAGGAGCCTTGGGTCGGTTGTGCCATCGAATGAGAGCTCCTTTACGCCGTCACGCACGACAAGCACTCGGGGCTTTGGATCCGCGATGAAATTTAACGTCGCGAAGATTCCAACTCCCACCCTCAACTCGCGGCGAACCCATAGCATATGTCACTTTGGAAGGTGGCAGCTCCCGAGCCGGGATGGCCGACATCTCGCCAGAGACGTGCACGCCAAAAGCGTCGAGCACAGGGGTAGTAGGGGTGTAACCCAACCTCGGCAAACCCCGCTCCACTATGAGTTGTGCGTTCATAGCCGGTTTTCGACTGGCGTATCGTAGCATAGAGGTAGTTTCGTTGCGACCGAGCCTGCCCGCCTCGCTCAATAGTGCAAAGCTCCGCTGGGACGTAGACCGGTTTTCCGGAGTTGCCAATGTCGAATGAGAGGTAGCGTGTCGGCTTCCTCTAGCTGATACCATACGCTCCAACAGAGTCAGTACAAATACATTAAATTGAAAAGAACGTACTCTTCGAGAAATATTCCTCGACGGTGACCTTTCGACCATGCTCCTTGCAGGAGAATTTTTGCTTCTTCGCAGAGACGTCCAAAATGCAGAATATCGCCCTGACGCACTTGTATCCCCGATAATTTGTGGAAACTTTAACTTTGGCCAGGAAATCTTGAGGGATTGCCCTGCGTGAGCGAAAGGCATGCAGGGCGTCGGATAGTTTTCCGGGTTCGTAGAAGGCAGCCATGCATACGTTGACATTCACCATTAGTTGCTTGTAAACAGGCCGCACGGACGGGTAGAGACCCATGAGAGCCAGAAGTTGTGGTCCCAGTTGTCTCTTCTCGTCGTCATCGAAGGGTTCTTGCCAAATCGAACGCCATGCTGTGCCGCCTGGCGCTGCATGATCAAATTGGGGCGGAAATAAGAGGATCGATTTCTTTCGCTTTGTCGATGTTCGTGACGTCGCCGTCTTGGAACCTAAGGTTGTATCTCAGCTAGAGTAGAGGTCAATAATTAATGCAACAGACGTACCTTTTCAGCGGTGCAGTGGGTAGCTCTCCGGTGAATTGGACCGAAACGGTGTAACTATCAGCGTCTTGTCGAGGCTTGGAGTCTTCGCCATCGAAATACTTGACGACGCCTTGCAACGTCTGAGGTAGACGCTCCGCAGCGACGAGGCGTTGTGCACCATCGTGCGCAATTTTATGGATGTAAGGGAGAGCCTTGGGGCTCCTCTCAAAAAGTGTGAGCACACGACTCTTGACGTGTGCCGTGGGTTTCCGTGAGTGGGATACGGGAGAGATGTCCACGACGTATTCGTAGTAAGTGTCGCGAGTGAGTTCCATGGGAAAAAAGTTGGCCCGGACGACTATTGCCCGGCCAATGGTTCCGTATCCTGGTCGCGGAGGACGCTCTTTGGTGAGGCCTAAACCTTGAAGAAGTGGGATGAGTTGTCGGCGGAATCAACGCGGTCGACTCGAGCGGGTTGGTCGGCTTTGTAGATTAAGGGAGCGCCGGATGGGGCTCCACCGCCCACTACACGACCTCCGCGAACAGAAGGCGAGAAGCCGCCTCTTTGACCTTGACCTCGTCCACGTCCGGTGTTGTTGCCGCCTCTGCCCCGACCCACCTCCGTCGTAAGCTCCCCGTACATTGGCTCTTTGTTGGCTGATGTTGTTGTAAGACCAGATGACGGTTTGAGGAGATGTATGGAGATAGCGCCACAACCTATATATTCCACGTACTTGTGGCTGTGGAGTAGTCACGAGTCGAGTCAGGTCAGAGGAGTCACAGTCAGCGGCTCCCGCAGTCCCGCAGTTGGGTCATAGGTTGCATGCATATAGCCCTATCCATTCCTTCTATGGATGACACTGGAACGTACTTTGTGTCGTAGAAACTGGCTAGCTGGCTTATGGCAGACTGAGGCAGGTGACTCGAAGAACGCATGGGTTCACGATGGTGATACGGTGGTATAGGGTGAGGGAGATCTCTTGTGTTCGGGCGTGATAAAGAAAAAAAGGTCTCGAAACTAGCGCCCACATTGAGTTCCTCAACTGGCGCGAGAGACACTGGAACCGGGAATTGATCTTTATTGCTGTTTTCATAACATACGCCGATTTTTTTGTCGCGCACACAGCCGGACATCCAAACTCAAGAGCGGGGTTCATATTGAGTAGATCAAGAAATTAGGCTAGCATACATAATTGGGGTTATCGAATAGGTGTCTTGGAAAGAATGGGGTTATTGAATAGTTATCTGCGTTGCTAGTTCGGCATTGTGCAACTACGAGTCAGCATCCCACAGCCCAACCATCGTCCCTCCCAAACCCTTCAACAATGGTCCGCCGTTACTCCAATAACATGAAGGTGTTGGCTTTATCAATGTCCTTGCAGGGGCAGCGTGACTCAGAAATCAGCGATATCACTGGGATCAGTATCTGGTCGCTCAAGAGGTTCCGCAACACATATCTCCAGACGGGAGACATTTCTCTCCCACCAGCAATCAACAATGGTCGGCCACGCGTGCTCACTGCTATTCAAGTGAAGGTACGTCTACAACATATTGTATATTGGTCGTCGTTATCTCACTGTCACAGTTCCTCTGTGATACTGTTGAGCGCCAGCCCGACGCTTCGCTCACCGAGCTGCAGGTGGAGCTCTGGGAAGTATGCGGTGTCGAGGTGTCGCTTCCGACGATCTTTCGTTCCCTCCGAAGGAAGGGATACACGATGAAATTGGTACGTTTTCATTCATCCGAGTCGTCCCCAATCAGATGATTCATCTACCGTCGACGACAGGTTACACGTTGTGCCCTTGAGCGTGACGAACAAGATCGCCGAGAATACATGGACCTCATCGCTACACATTTCCGCCCAGAACAGCTCGTCTTCGCTGACGAGAGCCACTTCAATCGACTTACGCTAAGGAGGCCGTATGCGTGGTCCATTCGTGGCTCGCGTGCTTCTCGCTATGAGGTTTCCATTCGCAGCACCAAGTATTCCATGTTACCTGCCATCTCCCTGGATGGTATCTTACACCTTGAGGTTGTCGAGGGTGCCATAACCGGCGACATTTTTCGGCAATTCGTTGAAGGCCTTCTCCCGCGCATGAACGAATGGCCAATGGCCAATTCGGTCCTCGTCATCGACAACGCAGCCATTCACAAGGTAGCCGGGATTCGTGAACTGGTCGAGGGACGTGGGGCACGCCTCATTTACCTTCCCGCGTATTCGCTGGATTTCAACCCGATCGAATTGGCGTTCTCGTCCATCAAGGCTTGGCTGCGTGCGAATCGTGCTCGCATCAATGCGGACTTCGAGTTGGATGATGGCAGCGTCTACAACGCATTCTGGGCAGCCGTCTACTCAGTCACAGCGGACGATGCAAAGGGCTGGTATACCCATTGTGGGTACCAAGCCCCTCCATAGTTTTTATATGTATAGCTACTTGTGCACGTATGAACAAATGACTGCGGTCGGTCACTCAGACTGTTGGGGAAATTTTTTGGATAGCCTATGTACAGCAGTACGGGTGCATCAAACCCCAGGTTGGGGGAAAGCTACTGCTGCGTTACAAGTTGTATGCTGTATGTACACGACGCGGCGCGGTCGGGGCGCGGTGAGAGCTGACACAGCACCTCACACTTCATACGACGTTGCCCTGTACCACCCACCATCTGCATCTGACTCAGCTCTATCCACCAATGTCTCCTTGTCTGAGACTTCGATCACATCGTCCGAGACTTCGATCGCCTCGTCTGAAACTTCAATCACCTCGTCTTCTTCAAGCAACCCCGGTGTGCTCTCTGTCTCCTGTTGAGAAAGTGAGTCGTCTTCAGTGGTGTTGTTGTGCTCCCTCGGATCCACCAGACCAAGAGGGATGAAGAGATCAAAGCAAAATCGGTGGAGACGGCGGGCGAGATTGTGGGTGAGATCCCCAAACGAGGCAAGGATGGGGATCGGAAGTGAGTGCAGGATCACCGAGTCTGTAATACCAAGGTCCGTAAATTCTTCTTCTAGGTCGACATACTTCAGGCCAATCGCCGGGTCGTATTCGTCCATGAGCCATAGCAACTCCGTGAGCATTGGCACCCTCAAATCCGCGATACAATCAAGAAGGATACAAATGCGTGAGGGCTGCGGTCGTTGTAGTGTGCTCAGCCCTGCTACGTTTGGCTGTGTGGCCAATGGGGAGTGATCGTCGACACCGCCAAGATGCGATGGACCCGGAGTGGGCATTGACATGGTTGAGACTAGGTGCGTTGCCGTGGAGCTCTCGGTTCCTACTGCAGGTGTGATATTGACAGAGACGTGGACCTCGGGTGTTGCGCGAGCGGTCTGAGCTCTTTTTGTCTGTGGATAGTCATATTGATCGATGTTTGGCGGGGTATACTCCGTCGTATTATCAAGTGACTGGCAAAATCGGTGAGTTTTCTCATCGTGTTCACTTGATTTCGCGCTGCTTACCATCTGCTTTGCCCACATTGTCATCTCCTCATGGGTCAACTCTTCGTGCCCTCTGCTTGTGCTCTCTGATGATCTCTCAACCAGGAAGTACGCTCGTTTTCCAGGTTTGGAGTGCTTCTCGCAGGCGAGGCGTTGCTGCAACTTGACGAGGCAGCCCAGTTGTTGTGCCATATCTGGACTCAGCACCGGGGGGATGTCGTCTTCGCGATGGCGTTTCGCCTTCGCCTTTCCCTTCGCCTTGGTCGACTGCACCTTTGCGCGTGCAGCCCCGTGCTGTGGATGTGCAAAGGTCAGCGTATATCTTCATTACACGCTATGAGACTAACTTTGTCTTTGATCTCCATCGACACCGCACAAGTCCGCGCTGAATGCACCTTTCCCATCAGCCGGGTGATTGCGTCCGCCCAATCATGCTCGGATGCAAGGTCCGACCATGCATATCCGTCTCTGCTGATCCGGAACATGATGTGTATCTCACTGTGCGGCCTATCGAAGCAACGGTGGACTTCCTCACGGAAATCTGCCCATATCATGTCAGTTCGTGCGGTGAACACATTTTTGATGTGGTCGTCGACCACTTCTGTCAGGAATCGCCAAACTTCAAGCCATCAACACCCGATTTCCTAGCGCAAAGGTACGTGAGACTCACCTCCATCACTGACTTCCTTGTTAGGGCACTGCCTACCCGGCTGGGCACTCACAGTCGATGATGGGGCGGCTGAAGGACGCCCCAGGAACGGACCTGGCAGAGGTACCAAGGGGTATTGGGGATAACCCCATGGGGGAAAGGGTGCCGCATCGATGTTAGCTTCATGCAGAGCGTGGTGTGGGATTGGTGGGTACACTGGAGGGTAGGACGCTGCGCCGTATGGATGTGCATAGGTTGGTGGTATGTTCGTCGCTGGACCAGCCAAGCTGTACTGACTGATTTGATTGGGAGGGCCTGCCACTGGCGGCAGGTGTGGAGGTGGCGGAGGTGGCAGTGGTGGTAATGAAGGGGTCTGAGGTGGGCAATGGCCCTCGGGTGGTGGTGGCGGCAGCGGCGGCAGTCCAGGCGTTGCTACAGGTATGTCTGAAGACGGCTGTGAGACATGCAGGATGACCTTGCGCACACGGGGTCGCGGCTGACTGGCTTCTGGCATTTCAGGAGCATGACTACGGGGGGACATTGGCATTGAGTTACAGTAAGTCTGTGACCCCCTTTGGTCCCAACCCTGCCACCTATTTATACAGTTTACCCTTTCGTGTCGCGCCGTTGTGATCCGCCCCCCCGCCCCCACCCTTCTCACCCTCATGGGCCCCATTCACTTCGTCCCAGCACCCCGTCCCCAACCCGAAATGCCGTCGCGTATACCAACAAGTGTGATGATGGGCGGTGCTGACCACGCAAGTCGTGTGATGATGGGGAGCACTGACCAGGTCGTGTGATGCATACGCCGCGAAACATGCTTCGCAAGGTGTGCGACATGCAGCCTATCTCGTATCACGGGTCGTTGCTCACTACGTGCCAGCACCTCCCCAGCCCGAAATGCCGTCGCGAGTACCGATGATGGGCGGTGCTGACCACATAGGTCGCAAGGTGCTAGTACCGTGCTACGCATGGCCTATCTTGAATCACGGTGGGTCCACTTCCTCTGCTCTCAAGCCGACATATGTCCAAAGTTGACTGGATTCCCTGTCCAGTATATATGCACTACCCCTCAGGGCCTCGACAGCAAGTCCTTCAAGTTTTACGCTGCGCACGAGTCGTACTTGCCAATTTCAACATCTTATTGCAGCGGCCTCCATACCCCGTGATACGTATATTCAATATGAAATTTTTTTCTGTCCCATCCGTTGGAATGAACAATAGACCGAGTTAGTCCCTACTACTGTAAACTGAATGTAATTTCTTTTCACAAATAGTCTGATAAGTAGGATATATAAATTTATTTATTAATTACTGTGATTATTTTTTGCGGAAAAGAAATTCGGCATGATCACCGAGATGCCCATTTCAACCCCGCCTGTGTGTGTAATAGTGCAAAATCGGCGTATGTTATGAAAACAGCAATAAGCAAAAAATATTGAAATAAGACTTAGAGCCCGTCCGGTGCACGGTTTGTCGCGCCCGGCATCAGCCAAAAAAAAAACATTGTTTTTTATTTGTTGGTCCCGGCAACGTGACCATTCGGTGCAGTTGGTCGCACCTGACCGCGGCCGAGGTCGCGCCCGATCACCCTGCCAAAAATAAAAACGGGTATGGACCCGTTTTTATTCGTTGTCGCGGTGGCTTTGCCTACCATACATTATATAATAAAATTGCGCTTATGTCATCACTAAACACACGTCCAAAGGGCATAGGATATGGGGTGTAAAGTGGCAAATGCAATCATGCGGGCCTCCTCGTGGCGCGAGATCTTATGAGTGTGTCTGAGGTGGTCGCAGATGTGTCCCTGTCCAATCTCTAAGGCCGCGCACAAGTACAGTGAGGTCGGGAATGCAAACTCACTGGGCAGAGGGTTGACAGCACATAGAGATGCTGGCACTTACGCGTCCTCTAGATAATGTATAGAAAATCCAGTAAATGAATGGCATAAGTAGTACAGCAGTAGCACTTGTATTCAGCATTCAAGTCTCTTTAGAATATAGCCCAACCAGCTTGTTCTCCAGAGTGAAGAGTCAACCCCGGTCCAAGTTGTAACGCCACCACGAGCGTTAGTCCGACTTGGACGACGAAAGGGCGTTCACGACTTAGCGAATAACGACTTGCTAGTCACGTGACTATTCTCACGGGTACACGGCGCTTCTCTGGGCACGTGACGCGTAGGGCACCAGGACGTAGACGAGTCACTGGGCGGACGTTCGATAAAGACGACTTGCTCGGATGGAGACAAGCGAACTAGAAAGCACAAGACGAGAGGGAAAGTGGTGATTCAAAGAAGACCAAGATGGCGTATCTTGGTCTTCGCCGACTACTACTTATACACATACGAGGACGCTTTCAAGCTCCTCCTGAATCCGTACGACTAATAGCGTAAGTAGCTCGAACCCTACTACAGCTATCCTAGGAATGAGTCATGCCACATCGGCATGTGATACTACTATCCGCTGACTGATACGATAAGTCCGTGACTAATTACTCCCTACAAACGACGCCACAGCCAGTAAGTAGGAGACCACTTCGCGTACCGTGACATCACCCCCTTTTCAGCTGCGACGCCCACGGCGCCGAGTGGGCCCGATTCCTCCCGACCAACCCTCCTGTACCTCTCCTACCCTGTTGTAGATGTCCGCCATCTCGAGACGGAACTTGCTGCGCGCGAGCTCGCCTTGAGCAGCGCCTAGGGCTTCGGACAGTGCGTGTAAACGCTGTTCGAGCCTTTCAGCCTCGGCGCGGTAGTTGCGGTAACGATGTAACTCAGCTTTTAGGCTCGTGTCCTTGAGCATGTTCACCGCTAAGTCGGTACGATGTTGGTTGCTATGCCCGCCACTTAAGGCGTGCATCTCGGTGGGGGTGTAGTGAGGCTTGCCTCTCTCACGGACGTGGGGTTCGGCGTACAGGGGCTTGGAATAGGTTTTGTCGCTGTCCACCGCCAACCCCAGCACCAGGGGATCGGGGTTCATGACTACTTGAATGTACGGCGCTTGGGTGGTAATCCCTTGCGCGTCGGTGATGGGGAAGTGGACGAACTTGTCGCCTCTATTGTGAATGTAGCCCGCGGGGGCGATGTGGGAGCTGCCAAGACGGCGCTGGAGCATGGCGATGGGGATGAGTGGCTGACGGTCGATGAGGACATCCCCTCGGTATAGGGGTTGCCCCGTGGTATCACAGGTGTAAGGGGTCTCTCGGGGGTCATCAGAATCGGTAGCGGTGATGATGAACGGGTGCTCAGCTGGGTACCACTCGGCCAGCTGTTCGGGCAGGTCGTACACCGCGCGCGCATCGTCGCGGTGAACTGTTCGCGCCTCTGAAGGATCCTCGTTCTCCTTGTCGCTGCCTTCGCCAGCTGTTCGATTCGCCATGCCTCGGCCTCGAACCTCCATCCTCTCAACGTCCTCAACTTCTTCCACTGATCGTACTCCTCCTTCTTCGGACTCGGACTCACTTTTAACCCGGTGCTCCACTCGTACTGGGAGAGGTCCAGGTGAGGCATCCGCACCGCGTGGGAGAGTTGCACGAATCCGGTCAACTTCGGTCTGAGTGTAGGGGGTCTTGTTGAGCTTCTGACCGTCGGGGCTAAGGATCCAGTAGGTGGCGGGCGCGTTGGGGTTGTCGATGTCGGTGACCGGGGCGAGGTTGCGCATGGCGGCGGTGAATTCGTCGTACGACAGGTTGTCGATGAGATTGGGAGCGAGTGGTGCGCAGGACGAAGCAGGGGAAGTAGCAGCGGTCGACATGTGGATGCGTGAGGGGAATCCAGGTTGGGGAGATGAGAGTGACTTAGCGTCCAGCGAGGTCCTTATAAGCGTCCTTCGCATCCTTGTACCCCGTTCGAACTCCGCCAGTGCTTCGTCAGCTGTCAGGTCATCCTTGTTGACCCACTGATTGTCCGAGTCTGGATAGCCTTTCCATTTCACAAGGTACTGCCGTTTCTTGCTTCTGCCGAAGAGCCGAGTGTCCAGAACGTGTTCAATTTCGTATTCTTCTTCGCCTTCCACGAGATCCGGTGGTGGACGTGTGAAATTTTCTCCATGCATCGGGGTTTCACGATAAGGCGTGAGAAGGTCGATATGGAACACGGGGTGAATGCTCCACTGCGTGGGAAGTTCTAATTGATAGCTGACCGGTGATAGTACCTTGATGATCCTAAAGGGGCCATGTCTTCGTGCCGCGAGTTTTGCCGTAGGCTGATTCGTGCGCAGGTGACGGCCTTCCAGCCATACTTGGTCTCCTTCTTGGTACTTGGGCGTATCTCGATGTTTGACCCACAAGGATTGTGCCTTCTTGATCAGGAACTGGGCTTCCTTCCGTGCTTCTCGGAATTGTTGTAGTCTCGTGTTCACCTGGGGAATAGGGGACGGCTTATCCATCCAATCAGCGCGTGGGTCGTATCCCATCATAAGCGAGAATGGGGACTTTCTTGTTGCTTCGTGTGGCCAGCTGTTATGCGCGAATTCTGCGAGTGGTAGGAAATGCGCCCAGTTATCTTGACGCTCGTTGGCCCAGAACCTCAGATACTGTTCCAGCCATTGATTGGTTCGTTCCGATTGTCCGTCGGTTCTTGGGTGATATGCCGTGGAGATATTCTGGTAGATTCCGAGGATACGGCATAGTTCGCGGGTAAACTTTGATGCGAATCGCGGGTCCCGATCGCTAATAATCTTTGCCGGTAGTCCGAATCGTTTGAACACATGGATTACGTACAGGGCTGCTGTTTCTTCTGCTGTAATTTCTTCGACGCAGGGTATGAAGATTGATGCTTTGGTGCAGTCGTGATCGGTGACGGTTAATATGGAGTCATGTCCTTGCGAGACCGGAAGTTTAGTGATAAAATCCAAGGCGATGACTTCGAAGGGCTTAGCGTCGGGAATGGGCGTAATTGGTACTAAAGGTGCTCGTGTGGGTCGGTTGTTGACTTTGTGTCGTTGGCATTCCGCGCATCCCTTTACATATTCCGTGATGTGCTGCAACATGTGTGGCCACCAGTAGTGTCGTTCGATGATTCGGAACGTTCTCTTGATCCCTGGATGGCCGTAGATGGGGGGGTCGTGATGGTTGTTGATGATGTCGCGCAGCTGCGAGGGTGTTCCTGTGATTACTCGCGCTCCCTGTTTGTACCATACTCCGTCGAACTTCTTGAGTTGATGGGCGTCGACCCAAGGGATTATTTGACCTTCGTCTTGTGCGTGATCTTCTGGTACTTGCGTGACCGCCGCTCTTGCGAATACTTTGTCAGGGAGTACTACGACTCCCTCGTTGTCCTGTTCTCCTCGATCATAGTCTGGTCGTCGGGATAGGGCGTCGGCTCGGCCGTTGTTTGTCCCTTTAATGTGGTGGATCTCGAAGTCGTATTCCATCAGTTCCAGCACTTCCCGGGCTACGCGTCGACTTATCTTTTGTGCGGATCTCCAGTGCGTTAGGTTGAGGTGGTCTGAAAAGATTTTGATCTTATGTGGGGATCCAGCTAGCAGGGGTCTCCAATGCCTTAGAGCTTTGACGATGGCGAGGAGCTCTAGGTCGTAAATGTCATAGTTGCGCTCCGCCTCATTAAGGGTGGAGGAGTAGTATCCCACTGGGTGGCGTTTCCCATCTTTCTTTTTCTGGAGGAGTACTGCTCCTACTGCAAAACCCGACGCGTCTACTTCGAGTTCGAACTGGTCTGTGAGACTGGGATGGGCTAGTACTGGTTCTTCGGTGACTAGTGTCTTGAGTTTTTGGAATGCGCGTTCTTCTTCTGTTCCCCATTGCCAGTCTGCGTCCTTTCTCGTGAGTTTGTTGAGTGCTCGGGCGTGTGTGGCGAAACCGCGAATGAAGAGACGGTAAAAATTGCAGAAACCCAGGAAAGATCGAACATCTCTAACCTTCGTTGGGCGTGGCCAGTCTTTGATGCCCGAAATTTTTACCGGGTCCATGCGAGTTACCCCCTTTTCAAGGATTACCCCCAGGTAATCCATTCGCGGGGAGTGGAAGAGGCATTTCTCCGGTTTGAAGTAGAGATCGTGATCCATCGCTACTTGGAGCACGTCGCAGACTGCTTCTATGTGCGCTTGCAAGCCCGCATTTTCGTGTGTGGCAATACCAATGTCGTCCATGTATACCCGTATAATGGTGCCTAACAGTTCGTTTTTGGCAATGGTCGGCCCCAATATCTCGTTCATCATGGTTTGGAAAGTAGCCGGTGAATTTGTGAGTCCGAAGTACATTACGAGTGGTTCGAAAAGTCCATACCGCGTTTTAAAGGCTGCTTTTGGCTCGTCACCCGGTTTGATGCGTATGTTGTTGTACCCCCAGCGGACGTCTAATTTGGTGTAGATGTGCCCGTTTCCCAGGTCGTTGATAAGTTCTGTCATGAGTGGGAGGGGGTATTGATTACGAATCGTGCATGCGTTGATCTTTCTGTAGTCTTGGACAGGGCGTAGTTTCCCATCTTTCTTCTTGATGAAGAAGAATGACGATGCATAAGGTGACTTGGAGGGTCGGATGTATCCCATCTTCAGCTGCTCGTCGAGCCATTTCTTTAGTTGGGCATCTTCATCTTGCGTCATAGGATAGACTTTACAATCGATTGTAGCGGGTGTGCCTGGTTTAAAGTCGATTGCGTGATCCCAGGGCCTGGAAGGCGGGAATCGGTGAGACGCTTCTTCACTGAATATCTTGGCGAATCGTTGGTAGGGAGGGGGAATTGCTACGGCTACCGTATTTTGCTTAGCGGCTATAGCAAGTTCAGTGGCGGTAGTACGTAGCTGGCATTCATCCTCTAACTCGTGGACGATATTTTCCTTTTCCTCGTCGGTGAAGGTTCGCCCAATTGTAACGTCTCCTCTGTTGGTGATTGCTCCTGCAATGACTGTACAAGGTTCGGTGGGATTGATGGACCGAATGACGATAGGCAGTGCCTCTTCGTGAATCGTAGCATGTGTCCAACTGATGGTGGGTTCGTAGGTCGCGAGCCAAGGATATCCTAGTACCAGGTCTTCGTTTCCTATGTCCGTGACAAGGAATCGGATAGTTCTGTGGATTCCTTTTGTCTGTACGTCTAAGTCCACGAAGTGAGTTATGGACCCAGCTTTGTTCTCAGTATTATCTATATTCCATATTTTCTTTGGGCGTTCCAGCGGTTGGAGTCCCAAGCCCATTCGTTTGGCAAATGCGGGTCTTATAAAGTTGTCGGTGGCTCCGGAATCGACGAGCCCTTTTATGTCGGCCATTGAGTAACTGGTGCGAATCGAGACTGGAATTCTAAGAGACCGAAAGCGAGTCATGATTACAGAGTTACAATTTGTTGCCCTCACCCAGGCCGATGGGTTTAGGCGTCCCGAAAATCCCCCTTTTCCCACAAATCTTGGAGGATTAGATCTTTAACTTCATCGCTCGCTCCTCTAACCCCTTCGAGCCAAGTGCTTGCCGTTTGCTGTGGTTCCATGGTATGGGCTACTTGGGCTCGTGGTTCTTGACTGTAGTAGTCTGTTTCTATACTGCGGCTATTGCTCGCTGGGCGCCACTGTTGCTGAGGTTGTCTTTGCTTTCTGGGGCGTGTGCAGTTGCGTGAGATATGTCCGAGCCCATTGCAATTATAGCAGACGACTTCCCTTATATCCCTACGAGGGACTCCTCCTGTCCCCGTACGTGGTGGGAATGGCGGCCGCTGATATGTGTTTCGATTGGGATCTCCTACTTCCGCGAGGCGTGCGCGGGATCGATCTGCTGACGTATCCATGGCATTTGGGTCGTAGCGTGGGGGCGGATTACGAGGTCCATTCCAAGGTGATCCTCCGAAACGTGGAGGTGGATTGAAACGCGGTGGTGGTCCTCTCGGAGGCCCTCTTGCCGGTACGGACATTCCCAGGCGAGCGCGAAGGTGAATGTACTGTTTCTGGCGTCTGAGCGCTGCGTCCTTCCACTCGTTGAAGGTGGTGGGTCCGTCGAGTTCATAGACCTTTGTGAATAGTTTGCTCGGGAGTCCAGCCGTGAAGCGGTCGATGGTTTGTTGGTCGTTGAGACGGTAATCAGCTTTCCGGCATAGCTGTTCGAAGTTGGTGACGTACGAATCAATATCGTCACCTGTCATTCTAAATCCTTTTGCCAGTTCTGCTTGGGCTTGTTCTTGTTCCAGGGTGTTCGAGAATCTATCCGCGAATCCCGCTGCCAGTGTGTCCCAAAGGTATTCATCGTACCGGTCTCTTCCCTGGCATACTTCGGTGTTGAGCCATTGAAGGAATCCGAGTGTCCAATTTGCAACGGATGCTCCTTTGATGTACCCCAGGAATAGGAGGCATCTTTTGTACGTGTTACGCATGCTCGGCGCGTCGAAGTTGAGCCCCCAGTAGGCGTGCCATTGTGTAAGGAAAGACTCATAGTCAGTCCGTTCTCCCTTGAATATGGTTGGTGGTTCACCTTCTAGTCTGGGCGTGGGTGCCCCTGGTGCTACTGCTCCTCCTGGAATACCTCCTCCGGGTGGTCCTCCGCCTCCGGGTGGTCTTCCGCCTCCGGGTGGTCCCCTGCCAAATCCTCCGGGGAATCCTCCGTCGGGGCGTCTTGGTGGTCTTCCCCCTCCTCCTGGTGGCGGGTTATCGCTTGGCGGGTCGGGTTGATCCGGTCCTATGGCTCGGAATATAGCTGCGTCGTCTGCGGTCATGCGATGTCCCGTAGCAGGGTGAATGGGGAGTAAAAGCTGTTCTGCTTCTTCGCGCGTTCTTCGGAGTTCCTCCTCTACTGCTTCGTTGGTGATAGTTTCGGTGATGGTTGCCATTTCTGCCGGTGGGTTGACTCGGATAATCTCTGGTTGTGATATAGGAATGGACTCAGCTAAGCGTGTAACTTCTTCTACTTCCGAGTCTTCTTCTTCGGAGTGTTCACCTTCTTCGCTAGTTTCTGAAGGTGCCGGGGTTCTAGGTTCTGAGGTGCTAGGCTCTTCCTCTGGTTGTCCGTCAATACGTCCCCACTGCTCTCGAGTTGATACGGTTCGTGCGTCGATGTCGCAATTGTATAGTCTTCCTGCTGGGCGTACTATATCCCACCTATTGTCGATCGGATTCCACGTAATCTCTGTCCAACAGACGTGATCGAAGTTGAACTCAACTGGTCTAAACCTTGTAGGTCCTGATGCGAAATCGACGAAGTATCCTGTATCTCCGCGATATTCTCTCCACCTTGCGGCTCCTAGGAATTGTGTTGGTACGTTGCGGTCTCCCCTTCGTTCGAGGGAATAAGTCTGAAAATTAGTCCACTGGTCTCGAGTAGTGAACGCCACGGTGAGGGATCTTGGTCTTAATGTAACGCCACCACAAGCGTTAGTCCGACTTGGACGACGAAAGGGCGTTCACGACTTAGCGAATAACGACTTGCTAGTCACGTGACTATTCTCACGGGTACACGGCGCTTCTCTGGGCACGTGACGCGTAGGGCACCAGGACGTAGACGAGTCACTGGGCGGACGTTCGATAAAGACGACTTGCTCGGATGGAGACAAGCGAACTAGAAAGCACAAGACGAGAGGGAAAGTGGTGATTCAAAGAAGACCAAGATGGCGTATCTTGGTCTTCGCCGACTACTACTTATACACATACGAGGACGCTTTCAAGCTCCTCCTGAATCCGTACGACTAATAGCGTAAGTAGCTCGAACCCTACTACAGCTATCCTAGGAATGAGTCATGCCACATCGGCATGTGATACTACTATCCGCTGACTGATACGATAAGTCCGTGACTAATTACTCCCTACAAACGACGCCACAGCCAGTAAGTAGGAGACCACTTCGCGTACCGTGACACAAGTCCCCATGAAGTGGATTAGTAAGCGTCGGTGACCTTTCCGGCCTGACTTGCTGATCTTCCTTGAAACCCCCACGAAACGATCCGGGTGATCGTAACAGCTACACAGAGTGTAGCTTGGAACAGGTGTCGAGGGCAACTCCTCTTCCACTAACCACCACCATCCAATGTCTTACAATTTCGACCACTACCTCACTACTGGGGGACACCTTGACGACGTCCAGAACATGCTTCAGGGCTCATCAGCCCCCCCTCCTCCTCATCAACACCCTTCCTCTGATGAGAGGGCCCTGGAATTCGTCTACGACGTCTTTCAGGACCTCACAGCGGGGGATCACGACAAACCTCGGCTCATGGCTGAGGTCTTAGACTCTCTCAACGCCCCTGCCCCCCTCCTTGGGGGTCTCTCCCCTCTCCACTGGCTGGGCCTCAACCCCCTGGTCATACTTGGAGCTCCTGCTGGCCACTTCGGCCCCCCCCCCTCCTCCCCCCCCCTCTGACCCCATCCTCCTGGAGTGTCTCCCTGGGATGCTCGCAGACGCTGTCAACAACACCCTCCAGGATGTCACCACCAGTGTTATGATTTTCCCTCCCTTCTTTCTCCCTCTTCCTTTCCGTCTTGTGACTCGTATTCTGTGTCGACTTTCCATTGTACTTTTACGATACGATCCGCTTCGATCCGCGCCTCGACTCTTATCTCGCGCCCAGCACATGACCATTACAACGCCTTATGGCGCGACTTCCAGAACCCGCTGACAACTTCTGATCCCCGCGTCGTCCCGCGGAATTCCCTTGTTCTCTTTTCGTACTTTCCCTTTGTTAGCTCTCTAGGACCCGAATCCTAGGATCGCGCCATATGTTTGTCTCCGACAAACATCGTGTACCAGTATATAAGTCTCACACTACCTAGCTTGTATGGTAGACTTGACTTCTTGTGTAATACCACACCGCTGTCCATTTCTCACGAACGATCCCTTGAGTCGCACTTTCGCTTGACTCCCCCTTTTGCTCGCCGTTGCGCTTGAGCCTGTCTCTGCTATTACCCTTGTGTCCATGGAGGCCAAGTGGTACTTGTTCACCATTGAACTAAGTCATAACTGACTTACTCCTGTCCCGTTACTGCCCGTGACTTAACCGAAGTACACGTCGTACTTAATGCCCCTGTGGTGGCGTTACATTAAGTCAAGTCTCTCACAGTGGCGACATCTAGTCGCGCCAGATCCAAGTTCCAGCCTGAGTATATCACTCGGCTTACTACCGACGAGCTCTCTGACCGTATCAAAGGAGCAGCTATCTGGGCAGAAATCAACGGCGTTGAAGGGTACTACATCTTCAACCCCAGAAAGAAAGAGTATCACCAGATCCATTACCTAGAGGACAGACGTCTCTGGGCTTATATTGATTACTTGCCGAACGAACGAAGCTGGTATACTATCGGACCAGTGCTGCTTGAGTTAAATGTTGGACCACTAAAGAGTCATAACCCGAAAGGGATTGACATTGACTCCGACCCTGATAATTCACCCAGTGTCTCCATTCCAACAACCACGTTTACCCCCTCCCTATTCATAAACCCCCCAGACCTACCTGGTTCCCAACCCACACCCCAGTCCATGTCACAAACCCATGCCTCAGCCAGCACAACCCTTACCAGCGGAGGACCAGCTCCTTCTGGTAGTGGAGGCGCTCCTAGCGGCGGCCCATCAGGTGGAGCAGCGGCTCCTAGCGGCGGAAGCGCAGCTCCTGGAGGAGGTCTCCCGGGTGGCGGCGCTAGTGGAGGAAGTGCGCCAGGCGGTGGAGCAGGCGGCGCAGGTGGTGGAGGAGGCGGGGGCGGTGGAGCAGGTGGCGCTCCTATTCCCCCCGTTGGAGGCTTGGAGCCGCACCAGCCGCGATCCCACCCGCACCTGGAGGACACGGACGCTTAGGAGGGAATCCACCTCCCAAGTTTAACGGAGACCGAGAAAAGAGCAAGCAGTTTATGCTTGCATTCAACCTATATCGAGAAATGAACCCCACCGTCAACCAACTCGCTATCCCCTACCCCCACGCAATGACTTTTCTCTCGTACATCCGCGGACCCCTTGTCGACGATTGGGTCACAGAGCAGTTCGCTTGGCTTGAGGACCAGCGAAACACAGGAGTTCTGATGACCGAGATGAACCTGTGGAACACTGTCCGCGATCGGTTTATGCAATCATACACCGATACGGCAGAACGAACAAAGGCCCGGAAGAGTTTGCAAACTCTGACCATGAAGGGCGAAGACATCGACACCTATGTGGCTATGTTTTCCAACTTAGTCCACAAAGCCGGGTATAACCCCGATGAAGCCACGACCCTGGAAATGTTCCAGGATGGACTCCCAAACCAGTTAGTAATCAACGCCACGCGCTTCCAACATCCAATCACATGGGATGATTGGAAGGCGGCCACTCGTCTACAGCAGGCTGAATATCTGGTTTTGAAGGACCGCCTGGGAAAGAACAAACCCCAGCGTGGAAAGAAGGGCAGACATAGCCGAGAGCAGTGGGTCCAGGCCCTCAATCAGAACCGAAACCCGAACGCCATGGATGTTGGACGCGCCCGAGCCTCTGTGGCGCTTACCGACGGAGACCGGGCCCAGCTTCAGAAGGAGGGACGATGTTTTAGATGTCGTGCTCAGGGGCACATGTTGCATAACTGCCCACAAAAGGGAACGCGCACGGCTACGACCTCCTCCTTCGGACCCTCCTTTACCCCGACTCCAGATGTATCAACTCCCACCATCACTACTGTCACCGTATCTTCTAATCGCATACTTTCGAATGAAGAGCAGGCGGATGCGCAGATCGCAGCGATGAAGGCACAGACCCAGGAGGTTAGAGACCTCATGGTGGACAAACTATTCGGGAAGGAGAGTTTTCCCGACACTTGAACCCGGCGGCCTGGGCTAGAGCATTAAATCTAAACGTGTACACTAGCAGATACCAATCCATGCGAATCCCAGTTCTGTTTAAATCTGCACACACAATGGCCAAACGACAAGTCCTAGTGGACTCGGGAGCAACCGACAATTTCATTTGTTCGACACTGCTCAAACGATTACAAATATCTACCAGAAACGTCACACACCCCATCCGCATCTGGAACGTGGATGGGACGAACAACCAAGACGGGGAGATCACGCAGTACACCGATCTCACCGTAAGAACAGGGAAGGAGACCAAGACGCTTCGTTTCCTAATCACGAATTTAGGAAGAGACGAGGTGATCCTAGGGTACCCCTGGTTCATGGCTTTTGAGCCCACAGATACGATGGGGAGAGGGCAACGTTGAACGAGGAGTTTCAACCGGTCGTCATTTCCAGCCTTCATCTGTCAGACGAAGCCACGCCTATGGAAGCATCCATAAGGGCGTTGGAG